>PVJH01035071.1:0-20029 GCA_004026705.1 Nesogale talazaci
CTTAATTAATGCTTTCAGGAAGAATGAAACATCATCTCATAGGAGAATGGTGATGGCTAGAGTTATAAAAAGAATCACATGAAATAAAAGACTGTTTGCACTGCTCCTCAAAAATATAGGGTTGCCAAATCAAATATAAGAATCTCGGGCTGAGCCCCGGTGGCGTAGTGGTTGTGCGCGGGACTGCGGCCCACTGGGACGGAGGTTCAATTCCAGCAGGGGGCTGGGCCTCCTACTCCCACCACCGGAGGGCAGTGATGCAAAAAAAACCCCCAACAAAACAAAAAACAAACAAACAAAAAGACAAAAGTCAAAGAATTAGGCAGAAAAAAATAGTTGTAGGAATTATGACTTACTCCATACTGAGTAAAATCTAAGATTCAAGCAGCTTACGTGAAAATTTCAAGCAGAAGAATTATGAAAACAAAAACAAAATAATTAGGCCAAAATAGTCTAACTGCCAAAAACCAAAGCAAAGGACTAGCTATGGAAGGTATTGCAGAAAATGGCAAAGGAATGACAATGAAGATTTGAAAGACAACAGTAAACTGATGAAATAAAAACTTGTTTATGTCTGTGTGAAGAATTGTAAATAATAAAATCAAAATCTGGAGAGAATGGTATCAATGCTTAATTATGAGCACTGGTTTTGTACAAGTTTATCCATTAGAGTGGAAGTCAAATTCATTGGTGACACTCCTTCTGATTATAGTTGAGGGATAGGAATAGCCTTGCTAGCATACAAACAGCGTTATAAAGTCTACCATGGCAGATATAATCAGGCTAAAATGTCATCCCCTATAATTTGATCTCCCTTCTGACACATTTTGAACTTGTTTCAGTTTGGGCTTTTTTTTGGCATTTTATTGGAGGCTCATACAACTCCCATCACAATCCATACATATATTCATTGTATGCAAAGCACAATTGTATACTGGTTGCCATCATCATTCTCAAAACATTTTCTTTCCACTTAAGACCCTGGCATCAGTTCCTCATATTTCCCCTCCCTTCCTGCTCCCCTATCCCCAACAAACCCTCAATAATTTATAAATTATCATTATTCTGTAATATCCTACACTGTTCAATGTCTCCCTTCACCCTCCTCCCTGCTGTCCATACCCCAGGGAGGAGGCCATATGTATATCCTGGTAATCGGTTGTTTCAGTTTTTAATACTTTCTGCTTTTAAAATTTTTAACACTTTATTAGATTAGTAATGACCTATTTCATCTTGTAACTTAATATTTTTACGGTTTCTAAACTGTTTATGTTTACTTTATATGCGCAATAATAATCATTTCTCATTTGTAGGCTCTTCCAGTTTCTGGAATTATTTTTTTAAAACCATTTTATTGGGGCGGGGTCTGCTCTCTCTCTCTCTTTTTTTTTTTGTGGGCATCACTGCCTCTGGTGGTCGTGGGCGCTACCCAGTGCTGCTCCTGAGAGCCACCGCTGGATTTGAACTGCCAAGCCCGCGGGCCGCAGTCCCACACACAACCACTTACGCTACTGGGGCTCAGCCTGGATCGGCTTTCTCTTTGATTAAGGTTTTCGTATGTTTTGTGTAGTCACGGTTGGTGGGTTTTTTGTTTGTTTGCGTTGTATGATTTGTATATGATTGTCTAAGTTTGGTATGATTTTCTGCACATCAAATCGAGGGTAGGCAGACTTCTAGAGACAGTAACTGGGTTGGAACAGGGCAGGGAGGATGGGGTTTGAGAAGAAAATGTTCAGATATTGATTGTGGTGATGACTGCACAAATCTTAATGTGAGTGAATGGTTAAATTGTATGATTATGTGAAGTATATGCCACCAAAACTATTAAAAACAAAAAAGGGAACCTAAAACTGGTTGGTCTGATACACACTCCTAAAGAGCCTGGTAGGACCCTGTCCACCTCGACAGGCAAATGTAAGGAAAGCTGGTGGTGCTGAGGGGTAAGCACTTGGCAACTTAACTGCCAAGTCAGTCGTTCAAACTCAGCAGTTGCTCTTTGGAAGAGAAGCTGTCTGCTCCCGTAAAGATCTACAAGATCAGAATCAAGGGCTCCAAAGGGACGGCAGAACGGAGAGGCAAGGGAAAAAACGAGGAGCTGAAACCAAGGGCTTAAACTAGAAAGCAAATGTTTTGAGACTGATGAGGGCAACAAATGTGCAAATGTGCTTGGTATATAATGGATGTGTGTATGGATTGTGATAAGAGTTGTATGAGCCCCCAATAAAAAAAAGATTTGCATGATCAGAAACCCTAGGGAGTCATTCCATTGTGTCTTACAAGATGCTAGGAGCTGACTGTCGTCATGAAGCATAGGTCAGTTTAGCAATAGGCAAGTCTTCCAAGAGTAGGTTGGTTTTCCCTTCTATTTCTATAATTTATTCTTAAGAAACAATCATGTATGTGAACAAAGATTTAGTTTCAAATGAAAAAAACTACAAAGAAGTCACAGCTGCATTAATTATGGATGGTCATTAAAATTGTAATTTTGGGGGGTAATGAAAGGAAAAGTAATTAAAAGACGTCTTTGTCTACAACTACAATAAGATCCTTTCTCTATAAAATAAAAAACCAAAATATATCCAGATAAATTAATGGGTTAAGATATAGATTGTTTTTAGTGGTCAGTTCCAACATAATTTTTACATTTTTTTATATATTTTTCTTGTACAAACTTGTCAATTTTTGAAAAATATAAAAAAACAGTTACTTGGGTGAGAAGCTGTGAAATTTGATCATCTATTTTTTGAAGTTTCATCTCACTCTGGAAATCGTTTTCAGGAGTAATTTTCTCTGGTTCAGAAGATGGACACACAGAATCTATGGACGTCAAGACAGTATCTGTCGTCGTGCAAGCAAACTGATCCAAGGGCACTAGCTGATCGATGTTTGAGGAAACCACTGGCACACTGTCAATAGTCTGCAACACAAACACAAGGCAAAGTGTGATTTTCACCTTACATTTATTTATTAAAATTTGAAGGCATCTCAAATGCTGCAAAAAACAAAAAGAAACCCTACCTCTTCTTCACTTGTATTTAGGGGACAATCAGAAGAAACTAAATTATCCAAAAGCCCTTCCAAGCACTGCAGGTGGGATACATTTATTTCTGACAAATTTACTGGTTCACCAAATATGTTCTTGCAATCCAGGATTCTAAGCTGTGGCAACGTCTGGAGAATGATGGCTCTATAACCTTGAAAATGGATCAGTGGAAATGGAAGCACAAACATTAGCTACAAAGAAGAACTATTTCTAGAACTAAACTTATCAGCTACCACCAGATGGATCACTGGAACTATAAAATCCATCCCAGAATGTAACTAATACACTTGCTATAAATACATGAGACCAGTAGCAATTTATTTTGGACAGAAAACAAAGAACCTTCTGTTATGTTTTAATGTGCATAGTATAGAATAATCACAAATCAGGTTGATAAGTAGAAAAGCAAGCCAGATTTTCCTCAGTGAGACCTCAAGCATCAGTAAAATTAAACATTCTCACAACTCTCTTAAATAGATACAACTAATAAAGCTGAAGTTCCGAAACTCAAGTTGAATTCAGAAGAGGACAAGGAAGTCTGGTTAGGTATTGTCATTGCTGACTTCAGATAGCTACTGGCTGAATGCATAGAACATCAGTAAGGTGCTAACCTATGTTTTCCTGATTATGATGGACACTTTGGGTTGTTTCCACTTTTTGGCTATTGTGATTAATAACAACGAACACTGGGCTGAGCCCTGGTGGGATAGTGGTTGTGCGTGGGACTGCGGTCCATGGGGCTGGAGGTTCAAATCCAGCAGCAAGGCTGGGCCTCCTACTCCCACCGCCAGAGGGCAGTGATGCCCCCCCAAAACAAACAAACAAACAATGAACACTGATGTTTATATTACTGTCTGAGCCCTTCTTTCCAGGCTTTTTAGCATGTACCGTAGGAATGGAATTGCTGGGTCATGTAGAAATTCTATGTTTAATGTTATAAGGTACCATGAAACTATTTTTCACATTCTTACTAACAGTGCTCAAGTGTGACAGAATTGGAACCCGAGGGATTCTCTTATTAAATATGAAACTATCTGAATAAAAATACTACTAGTCTGTTAGTTTTATGGACTTCTTTTAAAAGCAATTTCATTTATCTTAAAATTTTACTTATAGTTATTTTTCTACATGCATAATATTGTTGCAAAGCTTACAACTAAACTAATAGGTCACACACATCAATTTCAGAAAATGAAGAAGGCTTGAATATTAGCCATTATAAATAAAGCTAAATTAATTGTTCATACCTGGCACATGACAGACAGGATTACTATCTCCATTTTTTTCCAAAATAAGGTAAGTCAGGAAGTGTAGTCCTATTGTACACTGAAGTAAGTGATGAATGCTATCTATACAATTACCATGTAGGTCGATGTGTCGAAGTTTATGCCTAACTCCATGAAGAGGGATCAACCCTGCAAAAGGGAAAAAATTCTCTGATCCTACAGTCATTAATTTTTCCTACCACTAATTAAAAAGTCACGATATATAGGTTATATTTTGAGAGGTAAAGGAGCACTATTAGTTTGCCCTTGTTCTCTACTGCTACGTCCAACAGATATGAGATGAGCAAAGCCATGAAGAAATCTGTTGGAGGCTTCAGTCCAGAGAGATTCCTGAGCAAGCGGCTTCTCTTCAAACAAAACAAGTATACCCTCCTAGGCGACTGAATGCATTTATGTGAAAACATGAGTAAAGCAACAGCTTAAAGTTCTCTCATGATAAAATTATTAACAGACATTAGCTAAGAATACAGCACACATCACTTCTGTGGGGCTGAGTAAGATGCATACCAATAGTACACACTTGATTTAGTTCCGGTGATATTTCTTGTACAAGGTCATCTAGAGCATCACAGTCAGGAAGCAGGTTTGTAGTGATGCCGTTGACTCCTGGCACCGCATCTCCTTGGCCCATCTCACAGGTGACCACATACTTCTAATCTTTCTGCTATGTCCTTCAACAAGTTTCCTCTGACCACTGTTTTAACTACATACTGCACCGACTTGATACCAAGTCATAGTGACCCTATAGGATAGGGTAGAACTTCCTAGGTGAGAAAATTTTTATTTTAAGTCCAATTTTTCTTCCAAGGAGTGGCTGGTGGTTTTGAACTGCTGCCCTTTGCGATAACAGTTGAAAATGTAACCGCTATACCATCAGTGGTAGTAAGTGCCACCAAAGGGTTCTGACTCATCATTTAACAGAAAACTGCCTCACCTAAGAGTCTTGGGAGCAGCGCTTACTCTTAAGGTCGACGGTTTGAAACCACTGAAAGTAAAGCAGTTCAGAACTCTTGCCTTTGGCCAGTGCAGACTGGCAGTTTGGTTTGATTAGATACTCTGCAGATGCGTTTACACGGTCTTTTCCCAATTGGGGGTTCATAATTTTAGATGTCTCTTCACTATATTCAAACTTCTAAATTGTCATCTTTGGATCACACAAGCTGGTATGCTTCTTCTGTGTGAACTTAGTTGACTCCTACCTTAGATGGTTGCTTGTTTGAATACAAGCCTTTAAGACCTGAGACACTGTTTGGATTGATACAGAGGCTGTAAACTCTTATGGGAACAGGTAACTTCGTCTTTCTCCCCCAGAACCTCTGACCTAGAATTCGACAGACTAATGCGTACCCGACAGTACCACCAGGGTTCCACGTGACATATAGTTAATAAAATATAAAATCAGCTCCTGAATCACAGTAACTACATCTGAAGTGCTCAAAAGCTATAACTGTATTTCACAGTGCACAAAAAGGTCATTTCATCACTGTAGAAAGTTCTATTGAAACTATTGCTCTGTGTAACAGCACATTGATTAATTACTGTGTAGACTTAAGTATAAGCTGGTCTATCACCTAGCACCCAATTTTACCACAAAAACTGCATAAAAATGTGCTGGAAAACTGGGTTTATACACAAGTATGAACCAAGTATCTAAGTCAAACACTGTTTTCACAAATAGAGTCATCAGGCTTTTTTGTGCTAGCATTAATTTTTGCTTCCATTTCTCTAGCTCGAGTTTGACACCATCAAGAATTACGATTGAAAATATATTCTCCAGATGACATAGTTGGTCAAAGAAAAAATTTTTTTCTGGTAAATACTGAGTTAGCCCACTATTATGTGACAGAAAACAAACAGGTATCTCTACTTACCACTAAGATCATTTATCTGATTATAGGATAAATTCAGTTTAGTCAGATTGACTAGTTCTTCAAGTCCTAAAACAGTGTAAAAACAAAATAACATTTAGGCAATTAATTGATTACAGCAAAGTATAGTATTGCAGTATTACTTCAGACTTTTTTGAAGCAAATCCTTAGTATGCATAGAGAATTTTTTTGGTCAATGGGGGCTAAGATTTTAAAAGCACTTTCATATAAAAAAAAAACCCTCCTAAGATAAACCTCATACTTTTTATGAAAGGACATTTATATTAATGAATTTTAGGGTTAGAGTTAAAAGCTTATTATAGTCTATTTTCTGGGGGAAAATTATTTAATCTGCCTAATATTCATGAAAAACACTAACCTTCTACTCTTGTGATCAAATTGCAGGATAAATTCAAGGTGCATAGGTTTGTCAGTGTGCTTAGACCTTCGATTCGACTGATTTGATTAGATGACAGATCTAAATGTTGTAAATTCCAAATATGATCAATAGCTTCTATTTTAGAGATATTATTGCAGTGAAGATTGATGGTATGAAGAGTTGAATCTAAAGATAACTCTGATATGCTACAAAAGAAAATACATATCATCAAAAACACGTTTAAAAAAATGATAAAATCACAACCACACAAATAAGTCAAGAGCATGTAGGGGGCATGTACATACTCTGCACTGTAGGATGGCTTCTTACTTGTGGCAGCCTTGAAATGCAAGCTACATGTGTCCTACGAACCAGAATTTGGACCATCTATATAAACAAGGCCTCATGGTGTAGTGGTTACATGTAGGGCTGTTAACTGCAAAGTCAGCAATTGAAGGTCACCAACTTCTCCTCAAAAGACAAGACCTTTTACTCATGTAAAAAGTTTCAGTTTCAGAAACTCACATGGCAGATCGACTCTGTTCCTATCAGTTGGCATCAACTTGGTGGCAGGGAATTTTTTTCCCCAATGATTTTATTGGGGGTTCTTTACAGCTCTTATAACATTCCATACATTAATTGTATCAAGCATATTTGTACACGTTGCCATCTTCATTTCCAAAATGTTTTCTACTTGAGCCCTTGGTATAAGCTCCTCTTCCCCGCCACCCCCTTTTTTATAAACCATTTTATTGGGGGCTCATACAACTCCCACCACGATCAATACACACGTCAATTGTATGCAGACCACACTTGCACACTTGTTGTCATCATCACTCTCGAACCATTCTCCCTACACCCAAGCCCCCAGTACCGTATTTCCCCTCCCTCTTCATACCTCTTCCCCATGAACCTTTAATAACTTACAAATTGCTATTATTTTTCATGTCATACACTGTGACGGCAGGGAATGTGACACAAACAAGAGACCCATTTGAGTGAGGAAAATGACTGTGTCTAGTTTCTATGGGTGACGTCATCGGCATAAAAACAAGGCACTATGGAACCATCAATGAACAACAAAGGCTCTGAAACTAGAACGGCCAACCTGCACTGTACCACCCCGCTTCTATGCCGCTACTTGAGCAAATGATGTAACTGAAGTCTCAGTTCCTTATTTAATCATTTTACAATGAGAATAATGACGTTAAAGGAATGAGGCAACCTGTCCAAGGTCTCATGTGGCAGAGCCCAAGTATATAAGGATAACCCCTCAAAAAAAAAAAAACAAAAAAAACACCCCAAACCTCACCTTTTTTCCAAAGCTATGCATTTAAATATTTTTTTTACAAAACCACCTTATCACCTTCTAAAGTACTTTCCATTGCACTTAGTACATTAGTCAAACCTGCGATTCCATTCTTGGAAACATTTTCCAGTTTCTTCTGTTTGGATGATTGACAGCACCTCCCTCTCTTCACCTCTTCTAGGGTTGCCAAATTGCAATCCTTTCATGTCCCTCTTCATTGGTGCAATAAGAAGTCACAAAAGTGAGGTTAAGTGAGCAAGGCACATGGGGTGAGAGGTATGCTGCTTCTTTTGTCCCAATAGGGAACCCTGAGATGGCTGCGTGAGCAGGGACATTGTCGTGGTGGCATAATCAGTTCATGCGTGCCCTCCACCCCTACCCCTGCATCACAAATCAGGCCTCCTTGGTCACACGCAGTTAGGCGATCTTTTCAGAATCTCTACGTAGAAAGCTTGATTAACAAGTCTCACATGGTGGAATGAACTCCAAATGCACTACCCCCTCACATAACATGTTTTTTTGGGGTGGGGGTACCCCCTCATATATTCAGATCAATAAGCTTACTTTCTTTACTGTTTGGAAAGAGCTTTCTAGTACAGGATACAGTTGGACTCTACTAGTACCATCGCTATAGCTATGAAAAAGTACTGGTCCTTTTGGAGCAAAATTAGAATGTGGAATGGAAATACTAGAACGCGTGCATTCTCGATGGCTACTTTTATGGCTGTAAGCTCTCCAGCAGGCAGCTAACCCCAGAACTACAGCGCACCTTGCTCAGGGCTTCTGAAGAGGTGTCAGGAAGGTGCATACACATGCAGTGGGTACTCTTGTGAGCCCCTGCCCAGTAGCTCTACTCAAGGTGACCAGGCATGCAGAGGCGAATTGCTGCAGACGGTTTCCAAGGCAGTGTCCTCTCAGAAGCAAATGAGCCCTGTCTCCGGGTATCTGAGTGAAACATCAGCCTTTTGGGAAGTACTAAAACCCTCAACTGTTGCCATCCTCGAGGGATAGTGCAGGTACTGCAGCAGCTATCACAAAGTTAAGACTAGCCAACCAAGGTAGTAGAAAAGTAAAAAGGCTAGCAGTCAGAAATGAACTGTAAGGACAGGTCTGGAGAACACTATATTCGGGTTATGAATTAGAATCAAATCGATGATAGTAAGGTCATTCAGATCTACTCCTGACAGAATTTTTAAAAAGAAAGTATTTCACAAATCAAACTGTTGCTCATTTTCTCCATTCTGACTCTCAGAGCTCTGCAAACAATAGAAGACATTCTCCGTCTTGTGCCATTCTCACAATTATGTCTAAGTCACTGTGTCAATCCATCTTCTGGCTGGTCTTGTTTTCTGTTGACCCATTACTTTATCAAGGAGCCATGGTGTATGACAGCATTGGGGTACAATCTGAAAGGTCAGCAATTTGAAATCATCAGCTGCTTTCTTTTTTTGGAGGGGGAGCATCACTGCCCTCTGGTGGGAGTAGGAGGCCCTGCCTTGCTCCTGGAGAGTTGCTGCTGGGTTTGAACTGCCAACCCAGTGGGCTGTAGTCCTGCACTCAACCACTATGCCACCGGGGCTCAGCAAAGCTGCTGTCTACTCCGGTGAAGTTAGTCTTGGAAACTGCCAAGGGCAGTTCCACCCTGTCCTACAGGTTGCGAGGAGGTGGCATTGAGTGCATGGCAGCAGGCTGGTTTGGCTTACCCTTATCAAGCCTGATGCCCTCCAGGGACCAGTCCTTCTTGATAACAAGTGCAAAGTAGCCCACTATCCTAGCTTCTAAGGAGCATTCTGGATATACTTTTTCCAATATAGCAAAGTTCATTCTTCTGGAACTTCATGGCCTATGCTCTTTGCCAACACTAATTCATGAGCATCAACTCTTTGGTCTTCCTGATGCATTCTCCAGCTTTCACGTGCATAGGCTGCGATTAAAAAAAAATCGGGTGAGGTGCAGCTTATCATTAAAATTACATGATTTGCCTTTAATATACAAAAACATTTACAGAAGATGTGCTCAATGAAGTACATCTTTTCTGACTGCTGTTTCCCTGAACCATGATTGTTGATCCAAATCAATGAAATCCTTGAAACTTCACCCTTTCCTTCTTGTCCAACTGCGAGGATTTATTTTATGTTTAAGTATAATCCATATTAAAGGCTGAAGTCTAGCAATCTCTAATTGTGAGTAAAGGATTCTCCAATGGTCTAGCTTGCTGCCATTTACTGAGGTCTTCTTGGCTGCTAACTGAAAGGTTGGAGGTTTGAGTCGGCCTGGAGGCATGGGTTGTCAGGTAAGCATTGGACTGGTAACCACCAGGTTGGTGGTTCAAAACTAACAGCAACTCCTCCAGAGAAAGATGAAGCTTCCTGCTTCCTAAAGATGTACAGACTTGGAAATCCAAAGGGGCAGTTCAACTCTGTTCTATTTGGTCATCATGAATTAATTGTAATCACCTTGATGGCAATGAGTTTGGCTTTTCTATGTGTGTGTGTGTGTGGAGAGGGGGTAGGTGGGTACACCTCAGAAGACTTGATTTACTTTCAAAATTCAGCCACAGAAAACCCCATGGAGCATAGTTCTATTCTAGCACACTACAAAAGGGGTCTGTATGGAGTTAGTTATCAAGCGAACTGTAATTGGTATGTTGAATTATTTGGTGCCAGATTTTATGCCAACACATGCTCGTAATGACATTTGTTCTCTGGTAACTTTCTTTTTCTGGAAATTAATACCATGCAGATATTGTGATGGATAAACATTTTGAAACTAGACCTTAATGGGTTTGAATAGGAGTCCCATGAAATTAAGGTAGCTTCTGAGTCTCAAGTTTGACAGTTGTAAAATGAGAAAGGTGACTCACTGTTGGGCTCAGCAATAACATATGTAACATGAATGCATAGATGACATGCAATAAAAAGATACAGTTACTAATAAACACAGATAAGCCTGAAAAACAAAAAAAAACGTCCTGGGGTCCTAGGGCAGATTTTAGATCAGGACAAGCGGCTCTAATTGTCAGCAGCACGATTTCCACGAATAAAGGCACTCCACAAAAGCCAAGAGGAACTTGTTTATGCAACTTCTTGAATCTAAAGCTAGCTACAAGGGGCTGAGTACTGGTGGTGAAGTGGCTGAGTGCAGGACTGCGGCTTGGCGGTTCAAATCCAGCAGCAGCTCTCCAGGAGCAAGGCTGGGCCTCCCACTCCTACCAGAGGGTAGGGATGACACCCCCCCCCCCCAAAAAAAAAAAGCTGGCTACAGACATAACTGTCTTCAAAGAGGAGACCGAAAGGGAGGAAAGCAGAACCCAGTAATTATTTTGTTTATATGCATGCACAGTTTGGGCTGCATGATTGAACGGAACCGTGGGTATGTTTATTATTAAACATTGGAAAGAAGATAAGAGAATTGATCATGAGAAACCAATGAAGCCCAAAGAGCGGGAGCCACCAGTCCTGACATTTCTTGTGCGAGTGGAGGCACAGAGCGCAGGCGTGACCACACAGCACGAGCTACCATCCCAGGGCGGACAACAGAGAAGAACGCACAGGAAGCACGGAGTGGCCACACAGCCAAGGGCGTCACTTTCAAGCTGCTAAGGTCACGAGGGGTAGTGGGGGCACTCGGGAAGCCGCCCGCCGAGGCCGCACTCGGTCCCCAGGGCCACACCGCGGGGCCAGCGCCACGGCCCCGCCTGGGGGGGTGCGCGGGGCGCTCCGGGCCGCGAAGCGCCCTTTACCTCCGCAGGCCTTTGTCTAGGAGGCACAGATCCCCGCAGCTGCTGTCGCCGTCCTCGTTTTCGACTTCCACCGCCACCGCCGCCTCCATGGCACCGGCAACGGGGAGGCGGATCTTAACCGGCGCCCAGCGCTGGGTCCCAGAGGCCGGCCTCGGTTCCCGAGTGAGCGGAAGTCCGGCCGGAAGGGGTGGGGCGAGGACCCGCCCCTTAACCGACAGTCGGATCCTTTCCCGCCTGGGCGGTGCCGTAAAGCAGGCCCCCAGCGCCTGGCTACCGAGGGCTTTCCGTACTTTCACGGCGTTTGGAGGGCCGACGCTCAAGGCTGGCCGTAAAATGAAGTTTCATGTCAGGCGTTGGAGTTGAGCGGGGCTGGTTTAAAAAAAAAAACTTGGAAAGGTTACGTGCTTCTACTACGGGGATTTTGTGTTTTAACGCCGGACCGCTTCGAAAGAGTTCGTTTTCATTCCCTGTAGTCCTGCATGTAACTTGAAGATTGCTCCTCGGTCGTGCTATTGAGCCTCACGTGGAAGTGCTTGCGGACACTTTCACTTTTGATAGACTTTCCTGTATGATGAGGAGAAAGCAAAATCCAATCCTGAAGGCGTGCGACCCAATGGAAGGAACCCAGAGTCGTACTGCACGAATAGAACAGCGACATCGACGCCTGTTGTACAGTGTTGTTTATATAGGGAAGTTTCCAGAAAGCAAGGGATGGCTGAGCAGTCTTCTAGGGCTGGGGGAATTTTAGACCCCAAGGACATTCCAAATAGAAAGACAGCAGCCGGCTTGCATCAAAGGTTGCTTAGAATCGGAATCAACTCAATGACAATGGATTTACTGTTTCTGTAGAATCCCTGGATTATTGAAATGGTTAATGCCACGTTGCTGCCAACCTGCAGGTTCAAGTCTCTGAGGCTTGATCTAGTTCTGAAAACTGTCAGCCCTTGAAAATCTTATACAGCACAGTTCTGCTTGGGCGCATATGGAACACCCCTTATCCCCTAAGAGGGGGATCGGTTTTTGTGTTTGTAAAACCACGTACCAGATGATTCTGACTAAATTGTTCTCTCAATGGGTGGAACTATTTAAGGATAGAGACTCTAAAAATGTATTTCAATTCTGGCTCTGATTTTCACTTTAATGAACTAAAATCCTTGATTTTTTTTTTTTTTTGTGTGGCATCACTCACGGCAGTTCTACCATGTGCCATAGCATCGCTGTGGGTCAAAATGGACTCCATAGTGGGGAGTTTTTACTTACTAGAATCTGAAATTTGTGGATACATTTCTCTCTTTTCTTTTTAATATTTGCTTTTTAAACAGTTTTACTGGCACCTTATCCACATGGTATACAATTCAGTAACTCAATCATGTCAAGAAAAATTGTACAATTATCACCATAATCCTAGAACATTTTCTTTATTGTACTGTTATTTATGTAATTCCTCCTTTTACCTTTTTTGAAGTAAATCACTATTGGGGGCTCTTAGAGCAATCCATACATAATTTCCCCTTTTTCTATTGTCAATCATTTGGCAATATCTTTTCCAGTTCTTTTCGATAAAAGGTTATAGAGGAGAAATTTAGAAAGTCTTTTTGACCAAAACTGGATATTTTAATTAAACCCAGTTCTTAAATTAAACTGGCCCGTTGCTGGTCTGTCTACTTGAGGCTAAATGTTTAAATACAAATTTCTAACCCGTTCTCTCTCTCTCTCTCTCTCGCTCTCTCTCAAACAAGTTTTTCTTATTGAGTTAACTTAATTGCCAGAAGCCATAATTGTTTTTCTACAATCAGCCATGATATGAAAAAAATATGCCTAGGGAAGAGGATTTTAATATGGACATATTGGTGTAAAGTGACCTTAAAAACACTCCTTTAGTGGTAAGAATACTGAAACATAGTCTTAAGAAGAAACCTTGGACTGCTGATTTTTTACTTGACACAGCAGTTTCTGAAAGAAAGAGCTATAATGTGTGTGTGTGTGGCATCACTGTCCTGGTGGGAGTAGGAAGCCCAGCCTTGCTCCTGGAGAGCTGCTGCTGGATTTGAACTGTCAACTCTGTGGGCCACAGTCCTGCACACAACCACTAGGCCACCAGGGCTCAGCCCATAAATTTTTTTTAAACCATTTCATTGGGGAATCATACAGCTCTTATCACAGTACATATATACATACATCGTATCAAGCACATTTGTACATTTGTTGTCATCATTTTCAAAACTTTGCTTTCTACTTGAGCTCTTGGCATTAATACCTCCTCGTCCTTCCTCCCCCACAAACCTTTAATAATTTTTTTTTAGTTTTTTTTCAGGCATCACTGCCCTCTGGTGGTGGAGTAGGAGGCCCAGCCTTTGCTTCTGTGGAGCTGGAATTGAACCTCCATCCCAGTGGGCCACAGTCCCACACACAACCACTATGCCACTGGGGCTCAGACAAACCTTTAATAATTTATAAATTTTTTTTCATGTCTTATGATGACTGATATTTCCATCCACTTTTCTGTTGCCCACCCCCCATGGAGGGAGTTAGATGTAGATAACTGTGATTTGCTCCCCCCACCTTCTCTTTACCCTCCTGGCATAGCTTCTCTCATTACTGGTCCTGAGTGGTTTATCTGTCCTGTATTCCCTATGTTTCCAGCTCTTATTTGTACCAATGTACATGCTCTGGTCTACCCAGATTTGTAAGGTGATCCAACCCGCGGATCAGTCAACGTGGGTTCCTGAAAGGGGGACTGGGAATGGAGAGGGCAAGAGACTCGAGAAATGGAGACAAGACAGGACTCTGATCAAGTCTCGTTTATTGAGCCAAAAGGCAGGGTTAATATAGGGTAGCAACAGGAAGGGGAGGTACAACTTATGGAAATGAGGGATACGGATAATCAGCCAATCATACACATAGCTTCAAAGAAACAGCGGGGGTGGGGGGGGCGGGGGAACTGGCGGGACACAGTTCTCAAACAGGTCCGCATGCTAATTAGGTGAACCCATGGATTCAAAGGTTATCTTGCCCACAAGCCGTTACAATACAAAAGGTCAATAAAGGGGTCATTGAGGGATGGGAACAGCATTTGGCTTCCCACAGTAAAGTAGCGTTGGATCATGTTAGTGGGGAGAGGAAGCATTAAAAAACTAGAGAAAAGTTGTATGTTTCATTGATGCTGTACTGCACCCTGACTGGATCATCTCTTCCTTGTGATCCTTCTGTAAAAAGATGTCCATTTGTCTGTAGATGGGCTTTGGGTCACCACTATGCCCTCGCCTTCATTCACATTGATGTGATTTTTTTGTTCTGGGTCTTTGATGTCTGATACCTGATCCCATCGACATCTCATGATCACACAGTGTGCTTCTTCCATGTGGGTTTTGTTGTTTCTCAATGTTAATTTTTAAAAAATTCATGTTTTGGTGGGGGCTGGTACAATTCTAATTTGATGTTATTTCTTCTTTAAAAAATGTTATTTCTTTGTTGTTGTTTTTGGTGTGGGCATCACTGCCCCCTCGTGGGAGTAGGAGGCCCAGTCTTTGCTCCTAGAGAGCTGCTGCTGGATTTGAACCGCCAACCTTGTGGGCCACAGTCGCGCACACAACCACTACGCCACTGGAGCTCAGCCCCCAAAATGTTATTTCTTAATGACAACTCCAGCCCCCCAAAATGGTTTACATCAACGTAGGCATTTTTATAGCATGTTTTTTGGGAGGGGGAGACATTACTGTTTGGTCTGGGGTCGAACCAGAAAGCACCCTGGATCAGGTAGCCCCTTGCACCCCTTTGCCTCACAAAAGGAAGTCAACAACCTGCTGAACTTTGTAACCATTGCTCCTGGCATTTCATAGAGTTTATCTCTCAGGGTCAGGCCTGTAAAACCTCTTCCTTCTGTATTCCAGAAATAGGGTCTGCGAAAGACAAAATCTACTCACAAACCAAATACTGACTCAGATTCTGCAACTGCAACATCAGAAAACTTCATTCCCCTTATCAGTACATAAGTCCTTGGCTAAAGCCCTACATTTGTCCCACTGCCTCACTGCCATGCATGGATTCCCTGGCCTCACTCTCATCCCTTGGAACCCACCCAGGAGCTCAAGATGCTCCTGTCCCTCTCTCTGCTGTCCCTTCCTTTCCCCACAGTCCTTCCCTCCCCCAATAAAGCCTGTCTTTACATTTCATTCCTAACTAAGCCCTATCTCCTTTCTCCAGCTCCATCTCAACCTCTCAATTACAAGTATTTTTTGTCATTTTGAATGAAAACTTTGTAACCCACCTAAATGCACCTAAGCATGTGTATCACTAGAAGTTTCTCCCCAATATTAAAATACTCTCGACTGTACTTTTTTTTTCCGACTCTACTTTCATAGAGAGTTATAGACTCAGAAATTCTCAGGCGCAAGTCTGCCCTGTCCTATAGGGTATTTATGAGTTGGCGCAGACTCAATGGCAGTGAGTTTGTTTTTTGTGTGACCTTAAAGAGTGCTGGTGATGCAGTGGATTGTGGAGGTTATTTAGGCTTATAGCCGCAAGGTCAGTGGTTCAAACCCACCAGCTTACTACTGTGGAAAAAGACCTCAAAACTCTACCATCAATTGATTCTGACTCACAGTGACCCATGGGGACAAAGTTGAACTGCCCAGTGTGGGTTTCTGAGACTACAATTTTCTGCTGGAGGAGAGTCTCATCTTTCTCCCATGTAGCTGCCAGCTCTTTCAAACTGCTGACCTTGTGCTTAGCATCAGGTGACCAGACATCCCGCTTTTTAACAACTTGTCCCATGTCCCATGACATTTTAAAATTAAATAAATATATTACAATACTCTTTTTGCATTTTATGAGCATTTTTGTTGCTCCATGTAGACCAAATTTTTAATCAAGAGTCGTTCCCTGCCCCCTACCCCCCCCTGGTCAATGGTGTCCTGCTTAAAATCTGGTTCAGCTGCTAGGCCAACCCATCACCCACTCCATCCCCAGGGCTCCTAGCCAGAGAAAAAAGGTGAGGCTTTCTGCTCCCATAAAGATGTACTGACTTGGAACTTCTTTAGCATACGTTCCCAAACTTATTTGGCTTGCCTTCCCCTTTTTGGGGTGGGGGGGGGGAAGCTCCCCCTATTAAATAATACCTTTGAATTAAAGCCCATAATCAAGATCAAGTGTAAGTATCTGCTTTTGCAGTTCGGCTGGATACTTCCCGTACTCTCCTAGGGAGTGGGTAGCACCCGCTTTGGGAAACCCTTAAATAGGGTCACTACGAGTCAGAATTGACTAGATGATAATGGGTTGGTGAACCCAATCACTACTAACAGATCAATAATTTTTATTGTGATACCTTTGTTCTTTGTCCTTTATCATAGTTTCCCAAATTTATTTGGCCTACTGTCCCCCTTTCAGAAACAAAACAAACTCTCAATGCTTCCCTGGTAATTAAAAACTTTTTTATTGCAGTGCACTGTCCAGGATATCTGAACAGATATCTGAAAGTGTAGATATCTGGCCTTTTTTAAAAACATGCCCACCTAGATCATTCCACTTTCCCCAAAGGGGGCAGCATCACCCACTTTGTGAACCACTGTGCTATATTTATCTCCATTGGCACCCACTTTCTGAAACTGCATGCTCTCACTAACCAAATTGGTGATTCCTCACCTGGATGTCTCTCCGGTGCCACATCCATCCCTAGAATCTTCATTTAAAGTCTCAGTGGTTCTTACCCCTTATAACAAGATAGAGGTGCGATCTAATTACTGGTTCTTTCATTCTGGACTGCCTTTTGATTTTTTTTTTAACTAATAAAAAATGCTCAAAGTAGTGATGTACAAGTCCCAAGCCAGGACTTTAAAACACCTTGCATACCGCTGATTCTTATCTTGGATCACTGTTTTCCTGATGTTTGAACAAGCTTCTATCTACCCTGGTAAAGGTTCAGAGAGGGCATGGAGCAGAGAAAAATAAACCCAGATAAGGAAACAGATAGGTAAGTGAGCCCAGCAGAGACCAGAAGTGTCCAGATGAGCACAGCCCAAATGGCAAATCACAGAATGAAGAATTAAGTAAAGGGTATTACGCTAGTAAATTCTGGGAGAAGTATGTCATGTACAAGTAAATGATTGATAGCACTATTAATGCTATTATTGAATATCGATTATAAAAGAGAATATTTCCAATGGGATAAATATTACATTAAGACAAATGACTAACATTAAAAACAGATTACCTTGAAAGTGTATCAAATGTACTATGTTCTCTAAAGTTATGGGCACTACATATTGATAGTAGTTGAAGTCTTATTCAAAAATCACAGATTATATTCAGTTATACAGATTGTACTCGGTTGATTAAGTATTTAAGGAAGAATGGTCATTTTTCAATGTACACTTGACCAATGAATAGTTTTATTATTCACCTGATTTTTTTTTTTTGGTTTTTGGGGCATCACTGCCCTCTGGTGGTGGGAGTAGGAGGCCCAGCCTTGCTGCTGGATTTGAACCTCCAACCCAGAGGGCCGCAGTCCTGGGCACAACCACTATACCACCGGGGCTCAGCCCTCACCTGATTTTTTTTAGCACAAGTGTTTAGACGTTGCTGACTTGCCTCCAACTCTACCACCCACTCCCATAGTTTCATGTATTTTAAGAGCAAACTTACAGAAACAGCACAAAGACAGACAAAATTAAAAAATTTAATGCATGTAGGACAACTTATTAGAAAAATATAGTGATTGGGTGAAATCTACTGTATGATAAAAATGCTACAAGCACCTTGTCCTCAATAAGAAATTTACTTTTCTTTTTAAGTCCAAATGTTGGCATTGTTCAGAAAATTTTAACAGGTTTATTTGTAGTTGTTATGAAGCTGAACAGTGTTCTCTAAGACACTTTTTAATTGCATTAATGCTTTCTGTCCCCGCGTTATAGTTCACATACAAAGGAACATGGAAAAACTGCCAGTACCTGATGTCTGTCTCATATTTTTCCACTTGCAGTCATATACTTAGGTACATTTTGACCCCAGCGTAAAAACCAATACCCAAACTAAAAAACTAATTTTCACAACTACCAATAATAGGAAGAAGAGAATATTTTTTTTAAAGAACAAAATGGGCTTCCATCATAGTAGATTATTTTTTGTTGTTTTCAAATTGTTTTATTGGGGAGTCATACACCTATTATCACAATCCATCTGTTGTGTCAAGCACATCTGTACATTGGTTGACATCATCATTTTCAAAACATTTTCTTTCTAACTTGAGTCTGGGCTAACAGCTACTCATTTTTTGCCTCCCCACCTCTGAACCCTTGATAATTTATAAATTTTTATCTTTTAATGCTTGCACTGACGGATCTCTCCTGTCACCCATGTTTCTGTTGTTCATCTGTTGTTGGGAGGAGATTATATGTAGGTCACTGTGATTAGTGTCCTCTTTCTACCCCCATAGTGGCGGTCTTACGCACGTTCTCCACTTATGTCCTGCAAGCTAGATGTCATAATAGTTACAGGTTTGGCATGGAGAGGACACAGGTCTCTGTTTTCCGAAAGGCCAACCCTGCAGGCCTCACTTGCCTCATGCAAAGCACCAGTAGCTGCGCTGCGCACCTGCAGATCCATTTTGAAGTCCTCAGGGATTTCTCGCACAAGTCCCTGGGCAGGAAGTTTGTGAATGAGCAGCTAGGTGGGCTGTTGATAACGTCACCATACTAGGTCTGTAACAGTGAGGTTTCCTCACCCCTCCCATAGAGGCTGCACTCTTGCCAGTGGCTTTTGTAGTCAGTGGTTTCCTGGGTGCTTTACCACCCGTTGATGTGGGGGGTGGTCGGCTGTAAGAGCAGAGTGGTGTGAGCTCCTCCTCCCTTAGCCCCTTCTTCAGCAGGAGCTTGGCGAGCAAGAGGAGTGCTGCATTACAGAGCAATGTTGACCTGCCTTTTATTCTTTATCTTCAAAACACAATGTGTTTGCAAGAGACCTCAGTTCTAAAATTCTAAATTTTGGAATTATAGCAACCTTTATACAGCATTTAAGCTTATTTGTTAAACTTTTTAGTGCTATATATTTCAAAATTGCATTTCAATATATGTACACTAGTTTTATGTAACATCCATGAAGCAATGTTTTTGGGTCTCAAAAATGGTAATACATTTGGAATCAGTCTCACTAGTGTGGTATCAAATGCTAAAATGACATCTAAGTCAGGTGACAATGTGGGCAATAGGGCGGAGAGAATAATCTTTATTCTGAGATGGTAAGCTGTTTAGCATGAACGATGTGAGGTAGTGGGTGTGTAGGAAAAAGAAATAAACCAAACTCACTTCCAACCTCTCTCCAGCATTTGTTATGTTCTGTTTTACTGAATTTTGCTAAAAGTGTCGGTGAGAGCTGGTATCTCATTGTAGTTTTTCATGTGTATTTCTCTT
>PVJH01035072.1:0-20051 GCA_004026705.1 Nesogale talazaci
GGTGAGGGGGGGTTGTCTCCAACCTCCAAGGAGGAAAGTCCAGAGTTCCCAGAATCCTCAGGGGAAGCCCATGCCCACACAGAGGCCTCATGAAGTGTCACCTGATTGACAGGATCAACTCCACTCCTTCACTCTGAATCCTCAAATGGACACCAGAGTCTGTAACTCCCACAGGTGGGTTGCAGGGATAAGACAAGGGGGTGGGGGGGGTTGATGGGTTGTTGAATGCCTTCACAAGGACTGATATTTAACTCTCTCACTGCCATGGAATCCATCCCAATCCAAAGCAACCCCATAGAATGGGGCTAGAACTGCTTCAGGGTGTGTGTGGGGGGCTGTTCTGAGACTGCCAGTGAAGCAGGCAAGCTCACAGTCAGCACATTGAAGCAGAACTGTCCTCCCCATCCCACCCCTCAGAATGCTTTCTCCTAAGGCATTTTCCCAGCCCCCTGACGGACCTCAACCTGGCCTGAGGTGATCTGTTTTAGCATCACAATGGAAGGCTGGTTTGTACGTGCCCTGAGCCATTCTTGTTTAAATCACCCCTCTCCTCTTATCAAGAGGTGCCCTAAGTCTTTCTCTTTGGGACAGGAGTTAGGGATCATAAACCAAGACTTTACCTAAAGAAAGTTTTGTTTTACTCTGAAGGACCTATGTATTGTAACTTGCCTCTTCTTCTGCTTTCTGTAGTCTCCCCTGCCCGAATGATACAAAAGAAAGCCGGCCAGGGAAAGGGGGCTGCGGTCTGGAGAAAAATTCCCTTTGACTATTTCCGCTGCAGCCCGGGCGCGCCTGATATTAAAAATAGACCTCAATCATCCTAATTGGACAGTGTAGCGGTCTTCTTTTTTCCACACCCTTAGCCCCAGTCTGTATGGGAGCAGGAAGCTTCTTCACCTTTCTCCCTCGGTGCCGCTAACCTTTGAGTCAGCCAGCCAATAAACAGTACGCCACCGCCACCGGGAGCAGCTCTGATACGCAAACCTCACCGAATTCACAATAAAGAGTTTGAGTGTGTGTTTATGTTTACTCTATGTAAATTTAGTACACACACACACTTAGCCCAGGGATTTTTTGGAGCCCCCTAGCATCTGACTACACCGGACTGTCTCTTGTACTGGCTGAGATTTGCTCTGTGCTATGGCGGGTTCCTCGGGCTATTGCGAAATGCGATGTGGGAGACTTGTGTGGCTTGCAGGGCAGGCTGCAGGATCGGGCTCCCCCCCACCCCCCCCACCCCCGGTCAAGTTGGATTTCAGAAACCAGCGCCCATCAGTCAAGCCCAGCTGAGCCGCTCCTCCACGAGCTTCTCGTGTGTTCCCATTGGAGATGGCCTGCCTGGGCGGCGGCAGAACAAGACTGGATGGTCCTGGCCTCGCGTGATGCCCGGGGGCACCGATGAGATCCCTGGGCCTCCTTCTGGCTGCACAGACCCGAAGTCACATCTCCAGGGCCTGAGTCACCAGGTTCTAAAACCACATTCCAAGCCCCGGGCGACCTTGTCCGGTCCGGCAAAGCTGGGCCAGCTCCCGGAGCCATCTGGGGGGAGGAGGAGACTCCCGTGCATGTGATCGGGTTGGGTCAGAAATAGCCCCGGCTTGGTGGCCTGGGCCTGGCTTCCTCCCTGGGCGCAGTCTGATCTCGGGCTTGGTTGGGTGAGTGCTGCTCCTCTCCCTTCTGACTCACGATGGCTCCATGTGACATCGGACGGCGGCCTCGTGGGCTCTTAAAAAAAAAAAAGTCCACCACAGAGGCTTGAGGTCAATATCCCCACTCAGAACAGCCGATGCACAGAGAGGACCATATGGCCAGCCCCACTCTGAAACACGGCGTCCCTCGCTAAGCCAAGGCTCAACGGGGGACAACAATGGAGAAGCAGGGTCGAGTGTGCACCCGGTCTGACCCCAGCACACCGAGGCAAACACTAAAGACGTGCAGCAGAGCAGCGGAGGGAACAGCGCATGGAGGTCCCGAGGGAGTGCCAACCATAGATTTTGGAGCCAGGGTGTGGCACCCCATCGGACTCAACCGGGGGACACTCCTGGAGGTCAGCAAACAGACCTTGAACTATTTACAGGTGTTTAGCTTGCTATTATTATTTTTTAATTTTTTACTTATTTAAATTTTTTTTCTGGGAGAAAAACATGTTCAAGTTTAGTCAGTTCGGTTTTCCCTCCTACAATTGGCGCCATACTTATTTCCTAATGTTGGCTGCAAAGACACCCCGTCAGTGGGACGTCCCTCCCCTCACTCCTCACTGCCCCACTCCCCCAGCTCCCTGCCTCCCCCTCCTTTGAGACCCCTTCCTCCTCCTCCTCCAACTTAGCTTCCTTTCCGGTCCTCAGCTGCACAGGTGATCTCAGGAGCATGATCCTCATGGGGAGGGGTGTACCTTTGCTCATTGACGTACTACAGTCTTGCTGTTCCACCTGTCTCTATCAGACCAGAAAGCCCGGTCTGGTTTAGGAGTTTGCATTTATATTTGTATTGGGTCCTGTATCCTCCCCACCTCCATGGCCCCTTCATTGTGATCCAAGTCTGGGCACTTGGAAATGGGAGTCAGGGGTCACCTAGTTCAGGGGTTCTCAACCTTCCGAATGTTGAATCCCTTGAATATATCATTGCTACGTCATCCATCCCATTTTGCTACTGTCATGAGTTGGGCGTGAAAGGGTCGTGCGGCTCCCCCAAAGGAGTCATACGACCCTCCGGTTGAGAAACGCTGAGCTAGGTCTTCTGCGGGCATCCAGGCTGAGGTCTTTGCGGGAGCAGGTGGCCAGACCTTTCCCTGTAGAGCTGCCAGGGGTTTGAACCGGCAGCTTTTCCGCTCTCAGTCGCACGCTGTGGCTCCTCTGACACAACTCAGCTTCCGCTCTTCCCCTCCCTGGGAGCCCATCATGGCCATGCCAACCTGAGGTGCCTACCGCCCCCGACACCAGAGCCCCACCCACCCACGTCCATTCTCGGGCCTCCTTGTCCATCCGTCCGTCCGTGTCTTTCTGTTGAAGTGGGATTTGTTTTTTTCTTTTCTCTTTTTCCTCCCGCCCTGAGCCCTCCCCGGAACTCGGCGGAGGCGCGGGCAGGACCATTGTGCTCAGCGCCGCCGGCTAATGGCCTGGCGCGGCTCCAAGCCGCCGGCTGCCCTGGCGTTCACTTGTGGGTGGTCGTTGACAAGCGAGATGTCTTCTCTCTGTGACTCTCCAGGGCCCCGTCTTCGCGCGCTCGCTCGGCTGTTCACACTTGGCTGGCCCGCCCGTGTTTCTTGCCATCGTGGTTTTTACTGCTCGCCCCGGAGGCGGTCGGGTAGCTTCGCCGGAGTTTGGGGTTTTTATGTCGTCTGTTTTCTTTTTTTCGGTCCGTGTACTTCAGTCCACATCGCCTCCACCCCCACCCACCGGCCCATCTGGGGTCGCTGTGTGTCGTTTTGCTGCAGGCCTGACCCTGTCGCCACCCCCCACCCCACCCCACCCGTTCACCCTCAAAGGGCCTCTGAACCTTGCAGCTGGAGGGACCTGGAGAGTTCTCCGGGGTCTGGATATCGGGAATGGGGGTGCCTCGGGGAGAGTGATGCTGTCTGCCGAGGGCAACAACCCCCCCCCCCATCCCCCAAACTCACAGCTATCGGGTTGAGTCCAAATCCTAGCGGCCCTCTCAGCCAGGGTAGATCTGCCCCGTGGACTTCTGGGACTGTGGACATCCTCGTCTTTCTCCTGCAGAGCGGCTGGTGTGTTCAGAACCGAGGAGCCACTCTGTGGGAGAAAGATGGGGCTTTTTAGTCCTGTAAAGAGCAAAAGCCTCGGAAACCCCCCAGGGGCAATTCTATCCTGCCCTATAAGATGACCAGACACCCTGCTTTTGAACAGCAGTGAGTGAGGGCTCTGGTCAAAGCCATTAGCCGACAGGTTGGCGGTCGGAGCCCATTGGCTACTCTGCAGGAGAGAGATGTGGCCGTCTGCCTCCGTTAAGAATGGCTGACAGCTTGGACACCCCCACAGTGCAGTTCTTCTCAGTCCCACAGGGTGCCCACGGGTTGGCATGGGTTCACTGACGGGGGGGTCTGTGGGCAGTGCCGAGCTTCTGCACTGACTCCCCTCCCCGTTGCATCAGAAGGGCAATTAGAGTCCAGCGGCCCCATTTCCTTTAGAGCAGTTTCCTCGTTCCTACCATGATTCCTGCTTATGCATCCTGCCTCTTTCCAGGCGGGCTTCCTGTATGACAGAAAGGGAAACGGAGGAAAAGGGGAGTGGGCTGAGCCCGGTTCCCACTGCTGACTTGCTCAGGGTGCCCAGGCCCTGGGGAAGCGGCATGACTGACCAGCACCAGGGCAAACTAACAAGCAGACAGGCAGGCGGGCAGATCCTCCCAGTGTGGATTTTCAAGAAGGCTTACACACACACACACACACACACACACACACACACACACACACACACACACACCACAGCCTCTTGGCCTTGCTGCTGTGCCTCTGACCAAAGTTCAGATCCTGGGGCGTGGCCAGGAGTCGCCCAGGCAGGGCAAACCGATCACCTGACACAACAGTGACCTTCCTGCATGTCCAGTCTGGCAGTCAGACTTGTCCCTTTGAGCACCAGCTACCTGCTGGCCTCTCACTGGGGCCCCTGCCTCAACTCAAGGAACCATGCTTGGCCTCCTCTTCGGTGGCCGGAGCTCCCTCCCCATGTCCCCCAGCAGTGCGTAATTAGCATTTCTGATGCCTGCTAGTGGATACAGGACAGCTGTTGGCCCAGGTGCTGCCCTGCCACTAGGTAAACAGAGCAGCGCCTGCAGACACGCCTGGGCACCCCTGCCCACACCTGTGTGATGTGTGGGAGGGAGTGTGCTTGCTCAGCTCTGAGAGTCTTCAGCTGGGTGCTGTGGAGGAGGCTTCCCACCCCACCGTTCCAGACCCTCGTTATCAAAGCGGATGTCGTCAGAAGGCAAGTCACCCCACGCGTCGGAGTTTTCGGTGCCTGTCACGGTTGGGGGGACACTAGAGTGTAGCCGGCGGGGTGTGCAGCAGCGTGGTGGGAAAGTCTGGACTGTCGTGAGAACTACCAAAGTGTGACGTCAGGGGAGTCGGCGGGCACCGGCCGGTGAGAAGGTGGTGCCAAGAGACCGACTCAGTCCATGCAGGGTTGCCCACACACCTCCCATTTGCAGAGTGTCCCCACCCACCTACACCTGGGGCAGTAAAGAAGGCACAATAAAGCGATGCTCGCATCCGTAGGGGTCCACAGGGGCATTTGGCTCAAAGGAGGGGTCCGCTCGGTTGTGCGGTCCCAGGTCTGCGGGTCCTGTGTCCGGGCAGAGGCTTCTCCTGACTCAGGAAGGTGCAGAGACGGCAGACTGCCCCAGTCAGCAAGTCCAATGGCAGGTTGCTGCCTCAAGGAACCATGGGAGCTGGCAGGTTGCAGAAATGTGCTGGTCAAACATCCCATTCCCCCCCAAACTGGAGATCAGAGGGTCATGGGATGAGATGCAGGACAGAGAGATGGCAAGGTTTGTCAGCACATCCAGGTACATGAGCTACAGGCCCCCCTCCCTCCCCCAGGAAACGCCCCTTCCCGGGATGAGCCGCTCACACCCCGTCACAGAAGAGAACACAGCACGTTACCACCTGCCAAGCCATCGGGAATCCCGGCCTCGGCCAGTTGACACCGAACCATCTTTAGAAGTGGTTTTTGGAAGCATCGGAAACACTGTTCCCGTGTTTAAAAATAACAAACAAACCTAAACTCAGTGTCGTCCTGACTCACAGCGGCAGGTCAGACTAGAACCTCCGGGCCACGATGGGATGGCCCCTGTGGGTTTCCGAGGCTGTCCATCTTGATGGGAGCAGAAAACCTCTTCTTTCTCCCGAGGAGCGGCTGGTAGGTTTGAACCGCTGACCTGATGGTGAGCAGATCAATGGCGTAACCCACTCTGTCCCCAGGGCTCCTCCTTGTCTTCCTAGTAATTAGGCAGTGAGGACCACCTGCTTCACAACAAGCCCAGCAGCACCAGAGCAGGTTCAGGGGAGAGCCAGGCCTGGGGACTCCCGGGTGTAAGGCGTAAGGCCTCCCTTAGGCAGACGTGACAGCTGACAGCGGCATGTTCTGCGCTGCCTCACCGAAAGGTGGCAGTGGAGGGTGTGGGCTGAGCCAAGGCAGACACCGTTCTCTTTCCCAGAAAAAAAAGGTGTTGGGCGCCACTGAGAGGACCAGGTTTCCTGGGGACTCCACGTGACCAGCAGGGATCCCGCCCCCCACGTCGGGTGTTCTGGGCTGTCATTGTTACCAGAGCAGGCCTTTCTGCCGTGGAACGCCACAATGGCCTCACGCCACCAGCTTTCTGGGTAGCACAGCTAAACACTTAACCATGGGTGCCACCGGCTTGTTTCAGGACACCGGGACCATGACAGTGACCGCCTCGTAGCTTGCAGGTGAACTGTCATCACTGCTGTCTGGGCTGTCGTCCGTAACACATGGCCGTCACATGAGAAGCATCTGGCTTCTCTCTCTTCCTCCTGCAACTTGGGGAGAGCGAGGCTCCTGGGCTGCTGACCACAAGACCAACAGTTTGAAACCACCAGACACCCCCGGGGGGAAAGACAGGTTTTCTACTCCTGTGCAGAGGGACAGGCTTGGGAACGCACAGGTGCAGGTCTCCCCTGCCCTAGAGGGTCACTGTGAGTCAGCTTCCACTCTACCCCGGCGGTGAGTTTGGGCTTGAAGTGCCCTAGCACAAGGACCCCTGGTGGCGTGGTGGGTGAGGCGTTGGGCTCTGAAGGGGAAAGAGGAGACTTGCTTTCTTTTTAATGTTTCCTGAGCATTTTAATGCACATGTCATACAATTCAACAATCCAGTCCTATCAAGAAGCGTGGTTCAATTGTCATCATAGGCTAGAACAGCTTCTCAATCTTCCTGAGGCCGCGGCCCTTCGATACAGTTCATGTTTTGGTGACAACCCCCCGCCCCAACCACATCATTATTTTCGTTGCCACTTCATCACTGTCATTTTGCTACTGTGATGAATCAGGCGACCCCTGTGAAAGGTTCGTTCGACCCCCCCAAAGGGTCACGACCCACAGGTTGAGAACCGCTGCTGCAGGACATTTTCCTCTTCCCTGTACTCATTGATAGTCACGTAGTTATTATTATTTCTTTCTATTTGGGCCAAAGTGATACACCACAGAACCTTCTCCAACCCCACCATTTCTGCGTGCACAGTTCAGTGCCACAGATTACATTCTTCCTTCTGTACAACCACGATTGACAGCCTTTTCCACATTTTTCTACCACCATTGACGTAAACTCAGTGCCCCCCCCCCCAACACAACTCTTTCCCCTCACCTATGGAAACCCTCAGCCAAGTGTGCTTTCTTTCGCCCACCCTTCCCGACCACCATGTTTTTGTAGCTAAAGCTTTCATGTCTCATATACTTCTGTGCTTAAAACAGCTTTTGAAATGAGTTGTGTAGTGGGTGCTCCCCCACCCGCATTCACTGTTTGCTCCCCAAATCCCCTCACCCTCCCCGTCTCCACCCTCCACCCCTACATCCTCTGTGAACCCTTGCATCAGTTATGAACAGATGAAGCTTTCCGGTCTCATACAAATCAACCGCCCCAGGAGCCGCCCTGCAGGGCACTGTGTGTGAATGTCCAACAGGGGCCGGTGTGTGACACAACAGAATACCGTCCACTGGGCCATCCACTGGAGAGCCCAGGCGGCCCGAGGAGAACTGCCCCAGAGGTTCCCACCTCCCCTTCAGGGTTTCCTTGGCCATTATTTTCACAGGGGCAGCTCTCCAGCCCTTTCTTCTGTGCAGCAACTGGGTGGGTCCAAAAGAGGGACCATGCACATAAGCATCGCCTGTGTGTGTGCCCACAGCATCCCTGTTAGACGTCACTGGCTGCCATCAGTCAGGGAGGCTCCCTGGAGAGATGTGCCTTGCCAGGCTGCCCCCTGGTGATTCCTGGGTAGCCGGCTTGGCGGCAGTCATCTTGCTCAGGCAGTCGCCGCCGCGCGTGGTCCATTGCCTGGCTCTCTGCTGCGTCTGCCTCCCCGGACTCCTCATCCACACCCCCTGCCTTGCGCATCCCTGACAGCACTAACTGTTCTGGCTCCCCGACCCCCCACCTCACCCTGCCAGCTCAAGGCCTCTCCAGAGAGGTAGGGTGGCATAGGAGGTGGGGGGGGGGGACTCCTCAATCGCAGGGACTCCAGGATTTTTCCAGTTGGTCCCACCACAAAGGTGGTGCCCAGAGTCCCCTGGTCCAGGCCCGAGCCTTTCCTGCTTCCTGCCCTTTGGCAGGACAGGTTTGGGACTTGAGACCAGCCATTCACGCAGGAGCGCTCTGTGCCTGTCCTGCAGAGGATGGGGGTAAGCAGGGGCTCTGCCCTGCTTCTAAGCCGGTGTGGCCAGGCACAGTCTGCCACCCACACTGACCACCTCTCAGCACCAAAGGTCCCAGCAGAGGGTCGTGAGCCCCCCCGCTGTGTTTCTTTGGCGATCTTCTTCCCAGTAGTCATGGCCCTAGACTGAGGAAACCGGCGCTGGCACAGAAGCACCGTGGAGCGCCCGGGAAGCGCCTCACTGTGACTCTGGCTCCTGACCCCCTCCCCTCCGAGCCCTCCCCGCTGGAGCAGGGCTCTCTGTAACAACTGGTGGATGGTGGGGCAGTGCCTCATTGTCATTCTGGTGGGCACCAACTTCCGGAGGGCTTCTAGGGACTCGTGTTTGTTTTTGTGGCGGCCTAGAGCATACTGGATACCCACCCCAGCTCGGGGGTGACAACACTGCATCTCGGGGGGCAAAGGCCAGGACTGGGGTTGGGGCTGGACTTCAGTGCCTAGGACTGCAGTGGTTGTGTAGGTGTGTGTGTGTGTGTGTGTGCATGATTGTGTATGTGCAACTTCACCTGTGCATTTGTGTGCATCCAGGGACACATGCATGTGTGCATTTGCATGTGTGTGCATGTGTTGGCATACATTGCAGCATGGGTGCATGGGTGCTTACACGTATGCGTGCATATGTGCACTGTTCACATGGGCATGTATGGACATGTGTTTGCATGCATGCGGTGTGAGTGTGTGTATGGACCTGGATGCATGTGTGCCCATGGGTATGCATGATGTGTGTGCATGAGTTTGCATGTGTGCATATGTCTGGGTATGCGTGCACTGCCCACGTGCATGTGTGTCCCTACGTCTCCTCGCATCTGCACGTCCGTCTGCATGTCTGAGAGGGTGCGGCTATGCATAGGGGAGGGAAGGAGAATGAAAAAGCGGTGGCGGGAGTGGGTGCCCCGCACAAGCCCAGAACCAGCCTCTGCTCTGTGTTCTTTCTGATCCGTGCTCCCTCCCACAGGAGCTCCGAGGCCTTTCGTTCAAAGCGTCTTTGCCCCCACCCCCGCCCCCAAAGAGGACCAGAGCCCGACCCTGGGCCGCCCCCCGCTGTGCCCTCACTCTCCGCGCAGCTCGCCGGAGGGCCGGCATATGGAGCTGGTTCCTATTTACCGGCACCGCCAGGATGCCGCTGCAGGCTCTGCTCCAGCGAACGGAAACCCTGGAGTCCCCGCAGGCTCGTTTGCGGAGGCCGCATGCAAAGCAGCCAGCTGTTTTGCAGGGAGCGTCTGGGCCGTTACATCAGCGTGGCGGAAGCGTCACCATCTGTGCAAACAGGTCACCCCAGTTCGGCTTGTCCTCTGCTGCGGTGCCCCCACCCCCAGCGCCCCCAGAGCCTCAGCCTTGGCTGCTTTGTGCTCTAATCCATGTCCCTTCGCCTCTCGAGTTCCATGCCCCCCAACCTCCGCCTCCACCAAGTGCTTTTACTGCTACCTCTCTGGATGGATGGCTGAGGTCCAGCGAGGGTAGTTAGGGACGTAAATCTCTTGTGGCAGAGGGCCACGGGCGCACTGCCCAGGGCCCCTGGAGCACAGAACACAGTGTTTCCCGCCCCCCCACCAGGGGACTCCCCCTTTGAGCCAGGGGGGACCTTTTGGCTTGGCAAAATTGTTCCTGGTCAGCTTTTTAAAACCTGGCCCTTCTCTCTGCCCTCCTCCCCCCCGCCCCCCCCACACACACACACCACACACACATCCCAGGGCTTCCTTTCTTCTCTGGGCTGCTTTGTTGCTCCCTACTTCCCCCGCCCCAGTCTGCAGCCCAGCCACCCGCCCCGCTGTGAGGGGACCCAGTGAGCTGGAGGGCGGGTCAGTATGAAGAAGGAGGAGGCTGCAGCAGGCCTGGCCCCCAACAGCCACAGCCCCATGGCGAACTCGCTCCGTCTCCACCAGCTGGGCCGGCCCAAGCCTCCATCTTCCAGAGCAGGTCTGAGAGGGCTGGACCCAGTGACTCCGAAGGGGGGCGGGGGGGGGGCGGGAACTCTGTCCTCCAGGGCAGTGTGAGAGCTGACCCTCCCTCCCTATGTCCTGCGGAGGGGGCCCTCAGGACCAGGAGGGGAGCCGAGAAACTCATGCCAAGTACAGATTCGGCCTGGGGACCTAGTGGGCAGGGGTGAGCCAGGCGGCTCTCCTGTGAATACTAGCAGCCTCTGGGTTCTGAGCGTCACGGGAGGCTGGGGTCCCAACAGGACAAGAGGGTGCAGTCTGGGAGCCTCATTGGGATAACAGGGACCGATTGGCCAGTGGTGACCAGACAGGGACCTGCCCTAGCACTGGCCCCCTCCTCGGAGTGTGTCACTCCACCCTGGGGTCTCCTGTGGCCTAGGTCACCCGGGTACCCTCTTGCCTCTGAGCTGCGCCCTGCTCTCCTGAGGGACCAGGATTGCCCCTGCGAGTGGACCTCCTTCCAGAACAATGCCGAAGGCGGGAGCGTTCCCACGGCCTCTCCCCTCGGGAAGTGGGAAGTGAAGTCAGAGGGCAGCAGATGGGCAGGAACCGAGAGCCCAGGAGGCCCTGCTCCCCACCGACTGTGCCCCGGGATTTGGCCAGCCAGCAGCGGCCGCCTCTCGAAGTTATCTACAGAAGAGCTGTGTGGGCCTTTTGGCAGTTCCCGGGGGGCTCTCTGGAAAAGTCCCTTTGAGACTCCCCTCACTTCGGGTCTTTCAAACCCCACCTCCACCCTGCACTCACCAAAAGCCACAAACAAGCTCTGGTCCTTTGCCTTGTCCCAGACTTGGTCAGCGAGCCAAGTGCTGTGTTCCGGAAAGTGAATGGTTGGGCGGGCTGCACAGAGTCCACGCTGGGAAGGGACGACTCTGTCCACCCCCCCTCAGCCCCCAGAGCAGTGTGTCTCCCCTTTCTTTTCTATTCACCAGCCGGCTTTGAATGGCTCTTATGCAAAATAGCCCCTCTCCAGGCAAGTCCTTGAAAGGGTGACCTTTGAAAACCACCCCAGCACAGCCCCTTCTTCATGCCTATGGGTACTCCCTGGGGGCTCCCCCTCCAGCTCCCCTTCTTTCTTCCTGCCCTCCTTCCGTGCCACCCTGAACATTGCTGCCCCCCCATCTGATGCCATCTCAGACACCCCCACCTGCACCCCCCAGCACTGGGCTCTGGGGATGCATGGGGGAGGGAGGGAGGGAGGGAGGGAGAGGGAGCAGGAGCCTTGTCCTGAGGCCTTAGCCCAAACCAAACTCCCTGCCACTGAGTCCATGCAGACTCCAACTGCTCCTGCAGTTTCCAAGGCTGTAAATCTCTCTAGGGGGAGAAAGCCGGCTCACCCTCTCGCCGGGTGCCTGGCGGTTTCAAACTGGTCTGCGAATCAGCAGACAACAGAACTAGACCTCGAATCAGGGCCCAGCCAGATCAATACTTTATGTGTGTGTGTGGGGGGGGTGGGGGTGGGGGGTGGTGGTGGCGGAGGTAGGGATGGTAACATAATTCAACCCATGGCTTTGACCCCCCAGGACAGAGGGCAGTTGCTCCCACTGAGTTTCCAAGGCTGCCCTTTGCCTGGAAGCAGTTTGCTGGGGCTCCCTCTCCCCAGGATCTGTTCGTGGGGGGCGCAGCAAAAACCGCTGACCTTCCAGTTCCCAGTGGCCACTAGACCCACAGAGCCACCAGGGCACCTTGCCCACCCACAGCCCATAATCGCTTCTGACCATGAAGTCACATCCCTGCACGCATCGCATTATGGGTGACAGTGTTGGCCGTTCACGGCCGGCTCCGGGGACCCACAGCATTGGGGTTCATGGCACAGGTCAGGACCCCTCTCTGCCTCCGACGCTTTCTAAACCCATGACCCCAGGCAGGCCCCCAGGTCACGCCATGCTTCCTGTCCCTGCACTGCCGAGTGGGAAACGAGGTCACTCCTGCCACTCCCGGTCTGTGCGTGGATAGGTCTCACTTGCTCATGTCTGCTTATGCCCAGTTCCCAGCGGGTAGCAGTGGCTCGTGTTAGAAGTCTCCAAGGCTCATCTTCCACGGCAAGAGGCCCTGGTTCAATTCCTGGCCAGTGCTTCATACACTGTCTCCTCTGAGCTGCCAGCAGAGGCGTGCCTGGCTGCCCTGGTGCTAAACGGGGTTCAGTGCAGGTTCCAGATAAAAGCGGAAGAAAGGCCTGGTGATCTACTGCTCAAAATCAGTCCACAGATGGCAATGGTGCTGTCTTGGACTCTTGGGGGCCCGGTGGTGCAAGGCAGCGCTGGTCTGGACAGCGTGTCATTCCTATGTGCCTAGGGTCACTGTGAACCCAGGGATCAGCCTGAGGGCCATAAATAACCTCAGCTCCTCTGTTTGCCATTTCACCCGTGGTCAGTCGCCTAGGTTTGCACTGAGGGGACTTGCCAGACTGCAGGTCACTGGGGTGGGAGGGCTGTGGTGCTTGGAGGATGGCCAGTGGCCTCTCCTTACGGTGAAGCCCTTTGCTGACCAGCTAGGTCCAGGCGCTGGTTCCTTGGTGGATCAGGCCCTGCTGGCCTACAAGGACAACTGCCGGGAGGGGGCCAGGGGTGGTGTATCCAGTGCTCTTTGACTTCCAGCTGCCTGCCACAGCAAGGCCCCAAGAAGCTGCAGGAGAATCCACCCAGTGGATTTGGAGTCCGCTTGCTGTGGCCGGGGGGGTCAGAGTCTGAGGACGCACCCATGGAGGGCAGTGGTCAGCAGAGGACCCTGGGCAGAGGTCTCCTGCAGCACGATGCCGGTGTGTAGGGGGTTGGGAAAGGCCGACCATCACAGCCCAAAGAAGGCCCGCACTACCTTGCAGACGGGAGGAAATAAGGGGATCCTGATGCAGGTCAGGGGTGAGGGCTCCCCAGACCTGGTGACTACCGAGTGTCCGGTTCTCCTGGGGGACCCCCCCTCCCTGTCCCCATACACCTTGGGGATTTCAGAAGCTGTCTGTAGCTTTGAAGGGGCAGAGTGCCGGCAGAGGGGGACATCTCCCGCCCGTACCAAGACACTCCAAGACACCAGGCGGTGCTTTGAGTCAGCCAGCTGGTGTGTGGAGCTTGAGGGTGTGGCTGGGGGGGCAGGGGGTCATGAGGGGGAGAGGCAGGCGCTCACTCCCCACCAGGGGCCGGCGGAAAGTATGCACAGGCGGGAAATGGCGCTCCGCTCAATCTGCTGCGATCCCCAGGAAGAGAAAGGGGCGGGCAGACTCTGACGGCAGCTCTCTTCCAGGCGGGGGGTGGGGGGGGGTTGCACCCCGCACAGGCTCTTGGCTGCTTCGTGCAGGGTAGGGATGTGGCGCTAATGCCTGCTGCCATCTGTGCCCATGCCTGCGCCCCAGCCGCTCTGCTGCTCGTTATTTATCTGACACGGGGCGCTGCCGCAGAGCCAGAGCCGGCAGCTGCAGGGGCGCGTGAAGGTCGAGGAGGACGGGGCAAGGCACCCGAGGGTGCCTCTTGGGGTACGTCCCCACCCGCCGCACCCCCAGCTCACCCCACTGAGAAGCTACCTGTTGGGCAGTGTATTTCCCATGCATGGGAGCAGACACACCTGAGGCTCTATTCTTCCACGCATGGGTGTCAGGCACCCAGCTGGGAGAAGCCACTCTGTGGACACCAGGCAGAGAGCTCATCTTTGAAGAAGCCCCATGGTCGGGAGGATCAAACACTACATGCTTTTCCAAGACGTCTGAAGCTGCAGGCATCAGGCGGTGGCAGGATGCGAAGCATTCTCTTAAGACCGTAAGTGCACACCTGCCGTCTGAGGGAACCGTTCCATCCCCGGGTGACACTGTCTTACCCCAAGGTCGGCGGTTCAACTCCCGCAGTCCCCAGCCGCTCCTCAGGAGAACGATGCAGAGCCAGCTGCTCCTGTAAAGAGTTATGGCCTCGGGCTGAGCCCCGGTGGCGTAGGGGTTGTGGGCGGGACTGCGGCCCCCTGGGACCGAGGTTCAATTCCAGCAGTGGGGCTGGGCCTCCTCCTCCCACCACCGGAGAGCAGTGATACCCCCCATCCCTCCCCCAAAAAAAGAATAAGAGTTCCTGGGTGTGGGGGGGGATTAAGGTGGAGGGAAAAGATAAAGGGGAGCTGATATCAAAGAGTTCAAGAAGAAAGAAAATGCTTTGAAAACGACGGTGAGGTGGCAGCAATCATACAATTACATTTTGATCCCACTGAATTATGGATGGTGATACTATCTGTAAGAGCCCGTGATAAACTGTTTGTTTGTTTGTTTTTAATGAGTTACAGCCTTGGAAATCTTCTGTTGGGTTTCCGAGAGACAGACTGGACTCACGTGATGGCAATGAGTTCAGTTTAGTTTTGGGTGTGTGTGTGTGTGTGTGTGGTTATTTATTTATTTTATTGTTAATTGGGACTTAATACACACGTCATATCATCCCCTAGTTCAGGGACGCCCAGCAGCATTCTGCAATTGCTGCAGCTGTGTTTCCAAACATTCCTTCCGACATGGACTCCTTGATATCATCTCCCTTCTACCCCCACCCTCACTCACGGCCCCCAAACCCCCTATTCTACTTGTTGTCCCACTAGGCTCAGCAATCCTGGGTTTCCTATACTGAAGAATGGAAAAGCACATAATAGCCTCAAGAGGGTGTCCTCGAATGACAGGCCACTCCTGAGATACGCCCCAATACGACATACAAAAGGCAAACAAACCGGAAGCACTGACCATTTTGGAAGCCGGACCCAGTCCTGCCTGCGTCGTCTGGGGGGGATATACTGACAGAGTTGTCCATGTTCAAGTCCAATTGATGTCTTTGATTTCCAACACTCATCTCTCCGAGGGCCAGGGCAGGGCGCTGGGGTGATTACGGACCCCAAAGAAATAGGAGTGTGTGTGCACACAGGGCCTGCCCACGGGCTGTCAGATTGCAAGAGCCCCAAACCGGAGACAGCCTGACTGCCCCCCAACAGGAGGGCCCAAGCTCACTGCCTTCCAATCGATGCTGAGTCCTCGGGATCCCCGAGACTGGGCGGAACTGTGAGTTTTCCGGACTGTGGTTCCACGGCAACAGAAAACCTTGTCTGTCTCTCACGGAGAGAATGGTGGTTTTGAACTGCCGACCTCCTGGTTAGCAGCCCAGCCTGTACTGCCCCCTCGTCACCCCCTTCCCCTGCCCCCAGCCCAGGGCTCGATGACTCATCAGTAACAGAATGGGCTCAGCAGCACAGCAGAATGCCAGTGAAACTTGCAGGACAAAGAAACCCAGGGGCGGGCTGAGCCTCGGTGGCGTGGCATAGTGTTGTGCGCAGGACTGCGGTCCACTGGGATGGAGGTTCGATTCCAGCTCCACAGAGCAAAGGCTGGGCCTCCTACTCCCACCATCTGAGGGCAGTGATGCCCCCCCCCCCAAAAAAAAAATAGAAACCAAGGGGCTGGGCGGAGATGAGCCAGTCAGGATACATTGTAGCAATGATGAAACATACAACTTTCCTCTAGTTCTTAAATGCTTCCTACTCCCCCCAATCCGCCCCCCCCCATCATGATCTGAATTCTATCTTACAAATCCTCTTGGACCAGAGGTTGTACCTGGTACAGATAGGAACTGGAAACATGGGGAATCCAGGCCAGATGATCCCTTCAGGACCAGTGGTGAGAGTGGCAACAACACGGGGAGGGTGGCGGGAAGGTAGGGTAGAGAGGGGGAATGGATTATAAGGATCTACATATAACCTCCTCCCAGGGGGACGGACAGCAGGGAAGTGGGTGAAGGGCAACATTGGACAGTGTACGTTATGACAAAATAATAATTTATAAATTATCAAAGGTTCATGAGGGCGGGGGAGCATGGAGGGAGGGGACAAAATGAGGAGCTGATACCAAGGGCTCAAGTAGAAAGCAAATGTGTTGCGAATGGTGGTAACAAATGTACAAATGTGCTTGACACGATGGATGGGTGGATGGATTGTGATAAGAATTGTACAAGCCCCCAATAAAATGATTTTAAAAGAAAGAGAGAAAGGAACCAAGGGAAGAGAGGGTCTGCATGGGTCCAGACCTACCAAGCTGTGCTCTTTGATGTGGTGCACTTCAACGTCTGCCACATTACACCTCAACGGGGTGTGTGTGTTCGTGATGACTCAGTGGTTAAGTGCTCAGCAGCTAACAGAAGGGTCGATGGTTTAGACAAAGCAGCTGCCCCATTCGGCCTGGGGAAGATGTGGCAGTCCATTTCCATAAAGATCACCCACTGCTGCCCATGGGTTCTGATCCCGAGGACAGCTTCCCCACGGGGTGTCCCTGGCTGGCCTCTTGGATGCAGATGGGCCCGTGGGAGAAAGGAGCTGGCTGGGCACAGATTTGGGATGTGAGAGAGTGGAGCCAGGTGTGTAGCTGTTGGTCGCAAGTCTGGGTCAGGCTGGATCTTCCCAGTTTCTGCTTCCCCGCCCGGCTCTCCCAGCACGGAGGCGGTACCAGCAGGAGCAGGGAGCACCCCTCTTGGCCACTCGGTTGTGGGTGCCCCCAAGTCCATGCCACCTCTTAGGAACAGCGTGTGACTGAGTGGGACAGACACATCAGTTGTCTAGGCTGTAACCTTTTTTTTTTTTTTTTTCCAAACTGACAGCTATGTTAGTCTGGGTAGACTAGAGAAATAAATTCATTAACATGGATATGTATATAAGGGAGAGGTTTATATACAAGAACAATTGAACATTGAAGAAACAGCCCAGTCCAGTCTAAGGTCATAAGTCCGATATTAGCCCATATGTCCAATACCAATCCATAAGTCATCTTTATACTCACGAAGCATGTGCAATGATGTCAGGAAAATCATAGGCTAGTGGGTGCAGAGTTTTGTGTATCCAGTGGCGGTAAATGAAGTGACCATATTTTAACATTGGTAAATCCGGACACCATTGACCTGGGGGTGAGGGCGGAGGGGTGTTGAGGGGGTATATTCCCTGTTGTTCTCCCGCCATTCCTAGCTTGTCGTGCATTCTTTCCAAAAATCAAGACTTTTAAAATGCTGCGGGACTTGGGAAAAATTGTTTAAAATCAAGACTGTCCCGCCAACAGCAGGACGTCCGGTCACTTGACAATAGAAGCATCTCAGCGCTGGCAGGGGTCTCCTCGTGGCTCCTCCAGTTTCAGGGCTCAGGACCTATCGGCATGCGGCCATGTGTTTCGTCAGTAGAGCATCTCCAAGGGACCGAGCTGAGAGAGATAGTGTCTCTGCCTCCAAGAAGGAAGTGCCAGATCTCCCAGAATTCTCAGGAGAAAGCCATGCCCACACAGAGGTCTCATTGGCTATCTCCAGTGTGACAGGCTAGACTCCACCCCTACACGTCCAGTCCTGAAATTGACACAGATTAGTGACTGCCACAGCAGCCTTACATTATTTATTGTTAAACGTGATGAGGAAGCATCAGAATCAAGGAAGAAACCAGATTATTTGCCAATACAAGTTTGATCAGATGGTGGCAAAAGCCTTAATGCAACTCAGTAGGGCAGCCTGGACCGATGTGGCCGTGCGTGCCATTCCTCAGGGGGCTCAGGCTCTTTACAGACCCAGCGTGGTTCTTCTCCAATGCCTTCTCTTGGATTTGTACCTGATCTTATTACCAGTTCCCATGTGAATCCATTGGGGAATGGGCTGACTCTGCTTCTGTTTCTTGGCCAGGAATCTCTTGATTCTGAAAGTCTCATGAGACGACACGGTGAAATCGGAGCAGAACCACACACGGGATGGCAAAGAAACTAAGCACTGTCACCTTAAAAACAAAACAAAACAAAACACAGTTTTATTGGGATACAGATCCACGTATCATGCAATCCAGTAGTTCAATGCCATCAAGAAGATGTTATGGCCTATAGGGCAGCGGTTCTCAACCTGTGGGTCGTGGCCCCTCTGGGGGTCAAACAACCCTTTCAAAGGGGTCACCCGATTCCTAACAGTAGCAAAATGACAGCGATGAAGAAGCAACAAAATTAATTTTAGAGTGTGTGTGTGGGGGGGGGTGAGGGGAGTGTCACCACACCATGAAGAACTGCATGAGAGTTGTGGTATGAGGAAGGTTGAGAACCACTGCTCTAAGGCAGAGTAGACCTAGGTTTTGTTTTTGTTTTTGTTTTTGTTTTTAGGCATCACTGCCCTCAGGTAGTGGAAGTAGGAGGCCCAGCCTTTGCTCCTGGGAGCCGGAATCGAACCTCCATCCCAGTGGGCCGCAGTCCCGCGCACAACCACTATGCCACCGGGGCTCAGCCCTAGACCTAGGTTTACAGAAACAGAGAGCCCCATCTTTCTTGGGAAGAGTGACTGGTTGGGTTTGAACCACTGACCTATTGGTTAGCATTCACGTTCTTTGGCTGCAATGCCACATTGATAGGACCCCCCCCAAAAAAAAAAATTCAGTGGAAATGGATTGCACACACATAATACAAAAGACTCAGGCAACTGATAAAAATAGTCTCAACCTGGTTCACAAATCAATTAAAAAATTGAAGTATTTTAAGATTGGTCAAAAATGTTTTAAATAAGGGCTGAGCCCCGGTGGCGTAGTGGTTGTGCGTGGGACTGCGGCCCACTGGGACGGAGGTTCAATTCCAGTGGTGGGGCTGGGCCTCCTACTCCCACCACCGGAGGGCAGTGATGCCCCCCCAAAACAAACAAACAAACAAACAAAAAAAAAAAACCAAAAATGTTTTAAATAGGGCTGAGCCCTGGTGGCATAGGTGGTTCAGTGTGGGACTGCAGCCTGCAGGTTTGGCGCTTCAAATCTAGCCAGTGGTGGCTCTCAGGAGCGGCACTGGGTAGCGCTCACTGACCACCAGAGGCGGTGATGCCCAAAAAAACAAAACAAAAAAAATAATTTTTTAAAAAGAGTTCCATTGGCAAAATTCTAAGGAAACAAGTTCAAACACTTTAGGTGATGTGGTACAATAGGTGTCAATGAAAATATGCAATATGCTTATTCTATGCCCTAATAATGATCCGCCTCCTCTTTTATCATATAAAGTACATATTTAATTAAGTCAAAGAAATAGGAGTCTGAAACAAAAACAAACAGAGGAATATGTTATAATGGTCGATGTGTCCATCCCTTACCAAAGTTGCTTTCACAATGTTTTCCTCCTTTTACTCCTGATTATTAGCTTCCCATCCGCCCCTCCCTGCCACAACCCCAAGAAACCATGAATCCAGTGACTGCCTCTGTACCTTCACCCACCCTGGAGTTCATAGACTGGAAAAACATGCAGTCACCAAAAGGCGAACAGCAATAACAAAATAAGATAGAGGAAAACCGCAAGATTGAAAAGAAAGCAGAAAATAATAAACTGCCAGAAGGCCTGTTAGATGAGTCAAAAGGGAGATGAAATGATACATTTTAACCTGGCGACATCTGCCATCATTCCACTTTCCAATGCACTCTGCATGAAAGCCGGGCCGTTCACCGCTCTGGTCTGTGTTCAAAGGAGATTCGCCAGAGGCGTAATCCCTGGGCGTGTTTCCCCTTCACTTAAAAAGAGAAAGAAAAAAGATATACTGAAAGGAGTCCAAAAGCGGGTCAAATACAATGTTGCATTTTAGCCTAACTCTCTCTAACAGTGCTCTCTGATGGCGGGTCTGCTGCCATCTTTACAGGGGCTGCTCACCTTCTGCCTAGCAGCCCAGTGTTGCTAATCAGGCCACAGAAGATCCCAGGCCCATTCCCCGTTGGCTGGGCTTGAGCCTCACCCAGGCCTGAGCAGT
>PVJH01035073.1:0-20112 GCA_004026705.1 Nesogale talazaci
GTCGGAGGGGCCCTTACTGCGCAACCCAGGAAATCATGACAAAGCCAGGACCCCAAGGCTGCCCTCCTCTGCTGACGTGGAATTTTGCCTGAATTTAGCAAACTATGACTCTGACTCCATGGATAAAGCTGCCAATTTCAGCTTTCGGAATACTCTGGAAGGTAATCCTTTTTCTTGCATTTTTACTTCAGGAAATTATATTAAAAATCTCTAACCCAATGCTCAGTGACATTTTGATAATTCAGAATTTTTTTCATTTAGAAAGGACATGTGCAGTATGGATATGATGATGTAAAGGTGAATAGGTAATTAACTTACTACCCCTAACTAGGGTGTGGGAAACACAACTGTGTTACTCTGGGTAGACTAGAGAAACAAATTCATAAGCATGCATATGTGTAAGAGGTTTATATACAAGAACAATTGAATATTGAGAAAACATCCCAGTCCATTCCAGTCCAAGGTCATAAATTCGATATTAGCCCATATGTCTGATACCAATCTGTAAGTCCTCTTCAGACTGACGCAACACATGGAATGACACCAGGACTATCACAGGCCAGTGAGTGCAGAGTCTTGTGTATCCAGTGGTGGTAGAAGCATCTCAGTGCCGGTAGGGGTCTCCCCGGCCATGGCTCCTCCAGCTTCCAGAGCTCTGGGTCTGTCAGCAGGCCACCATGTGCCTTGTCAGATGCCATGTCTCCCAGAGAGGGAACGTTGTCAGAGGAAAGTGTCCAATGAAGTGAATAGGGAGTCTCTCACCTCCAGGGGGGAAATACAGCCAGATTTCCCAGAATTCCCATTCCTGGAATGCCCACACAGAGGTCTCAACGGCTACCTCCAGATTGACAGGCTAGACTCGGCCCCTACACTCTTAATCCTCAAATGGACGCCAGATAAGGTGACTGCCACACTACCACTATTCAAAACATCAATAATTGTTCAGTACATTGCATTGGCTGTTGTATCACTGTTGTATTTGCCCTTGTCATTTGTATTAATACTTTCTTTTCTACCGTAATTCATCTTAGACCTACGTGATCTCAGGCCTGGAAGAAGTATGTCTCTTCAGAGCAACAGTTCTTTTCAGGGGGAAATGATATTCAAAGACACATATCTGACACACATTTATATCACTGGAAAGACAACTTTTATCACAGAAACTGTATTACAGAGCCCCTTTCAACCCCCTGCAGACTCAAAAGGCCTTTGCTTCTCCTTAGTAAGAATACACAGAAAGAAAACGTGATGGATACAAGGGACAGATGGGCTAACTTATTTTGATAGCTAGTAGAGAAAACGATATCTCAGAGCAGGAGAAAGCCTGTCCAAGAGAGTTGAAGAGGGAGTTCTTAGAGGAAAGGTGAGAATTTAAAAATTATATATATTATTTATTTATATATATTTATATATATTTATATATATTATATATATATTTAGAAATTATCAAGAGAGATGCATATTCATAAGTTGTTATGCTTAATGTATAAAGTTTGGGGATAGCTCTTGGCATGGCACCCACATAGTCCCAGACTACACAATTGGAAGTGAATCCTGATAAAACCAAATTATGCCATTCCCACAAATCTTGAACCCTTGACAGGATTTCCATCATTGCAGAGTGTTTAGTAAACAAGGGCATCTCTGCTGGGCATGTTCCTAGTGAGATTCTGGCCAGCTCTCTTTGAAAGACAGCTTCTCTAGATGGCTCATCATTATCTGTTCCTAAAAGAAACTTCATTTAGGCATTTATCAGTTACTTACTCTCTGAGTACAATCATGAGTTATCAAAGAAGTTTTTTCTAACTAATTTGTCTGTGCAGACAGGTTTGAGCTTCAACAGGGGTGATCTCTAAATGTCCATCTTATTTGCTGCCGCACCTAGATGGAGAAATTGCCACAACTCCAAATTAGAGGAAGAAATAGGTATTTCATAGAAGGTGACACCTGCAAGGAGACTGACAGCCACTAGGCTCCGTTAGTGGCATCCTGTTTATGATCAGAACACCTGGAGACAATATACCTTTTACTTTGGGATTTACACTTTGAGGAATCACATATAGATGTCTCACAATAACTCAGATTTCAGAGTAACCATGAAAAACAATAGTTTGACTACAAGCAAGCAAACATTGGTAAGTTCTTCCAGGCTTAGGCTAGTCTCCAGATATCTTTGTTGACTAATTAGATAATAGAGCCTAGCTTTGAATCATGAATACATAGAGTAAGAGACAATCTTCATCTGTCCCTTCTAAGTGACATCCACAGCCAACCTGTCTGCCTATAAGCAATGTAACAAATTATAAAAATTTCATAGAGAATGTATTATGAACCATGCACTAACTGCATTTAGTTAGGGCTTTTGGGGGTTTCTGAATCTGTTAAGTAAAATAGCTTGGGCTACAGTACGAATGTAAGTTGCCCGGCCTATAGTTAAAACTCAAGTAAAGAGAGCAGAATAAGAGAAACAAGAAGGGAAGACAACTGTTCTATTCTGTTATGTCAATAAATGCATATGGAATTGAATTTGTCCTCTCTTTAAATCTTTTTTTTTGGGGGGGGGGCATCACTGCCCTCAGGTGGTGGGAGTAGAAGGCTCAGCCTTTGCTCCATGGAGCTGGAATTCAACCTCCATCCCACTGGGTCGCAGTCCCGCGCACAACCACTACACCACCAGGGCTCAGGCCCTTTTTTATCCTTTATTTTTTTTTGTTTGGCTCTCTTTAAATCTTAACGATAGTGCTTCTCTTATTATCTGCTGAACCTTTTGAGAGATGTGTAATGTACTTCCCATGGAAAGAAATCTCACAATGATTGTCACAAAGGAAGGACTATTAGGCGTTTGTCTACTAAAATCGTGTATGTACCCTCCGCTTTCCTCTAAGACTCCAATGCTGAAATAAAGACAAAAGATATGTGATAGATGAGTTTTATAAAGGGACTCCATGTTCCCAGTAAAGAAAAGGAAGACTCATAGAATGTTCTAATTAGGCCACTGAGTGGTTAAGGCACGCAGGTGCTAAACAGGAGTTGGACGTTCAAAATGAGCAGCCACCAAAGAAAGCAGATACTTTCCAGTTACCAGAAAGAAAAGTCTCTGAGGTTTCAAAGACTTGTCTTAAAATGAACAGCCATTTCCATAAGGTGTCAGCTAAGTTCACGCAGAAGAAGTGCCTCAGCTTATGGGATTCAAGGATTATAACTAATAAACTCTAAGACTAGAGGAAGGAATAATTTTGTTCTTGGGTGACAGTGAAAGCCCCATATTCAATTCTAGGGCCCCCACGTAAAGTAAGGTTTCGTTGACTCCCCTCTGGGTATAGTCCAGGGATGTGAATAGTGTTGCTATCAGAGTGCATTAGAATGCATATTCTTGCAGATGTAGTTAGATTAATATTTGACAATTTATCATTTGATCTCTTTTTGGACCGATTTGAAATTTGCTCTAGACCTTAATATTGTCTGCTTTCTTTCCAGTTGAGGTTTTGCTCATTTTTGCTTTGCTATTTTGTTGTGGTAGTGGTTGTTTTGTGGGTTGTTTTGAGGGTGCTGGTAAGTTTTTCTGTATATAAAATCCAGGATAGGTCAATCTATAGAGAAAGTATTGAGAGTCCAAATTGTATATTTTCTTAATGGTTGTGGCAGGGGAGATTGGATAGAAAGGGCACAAGGAAGAAGAAAATATTATAAAATTGATGTGTTCATGATTGCACAAGTTGTTTTAATATGATTTAATGTTTGAATTGTAAGATGTATAAATTATATAAAAATAAACCTATTTTTAAAATTAAGTTTAAAAATCACTTAATGGGAGAAAGATGAGGAAACCTGTTCCATAATCATTGGCATGGCTTTGGAAACCCTATGAGGGAATTAAACACTATCCTGGCACATCACCAGAAGTCATATTTAACTTCCTGGGACAGGGAGTTTGGTGATGGTTTTTAAGTCCAAAACAAAAAACAAAAAAGTCCAAGTCCAAAAAAGAAGGTACTTACGTCCATGTCAAATTTCCAAGTGTGGTCAAGTTCAAACAACAATCTTTATTTGTGCAAATCTCTGACTTGAATTGGTGTCCTCTGTTTTGCGGTTAGGAAATTGTAGGAGAGGGCAATGCATAGTGAGATTATCCCTGAGAGTCCTGGCAGGATAGTCAGGTGGATCAAGACAGGGCCTCGGAATCAAATCACCTACCTTTGCATCCTCGCTACTTCCCTTTCTAGATATGTTGTCAGAAACAGAGATTTAATGCTTCTGTGTCTTTGTTTCACCTTCCATAAAATGAAGATAACTCTAGGAGCTATAGGATTAGTGTCATGATTATGTAGAAGGCACTAAGACTTTTTCTGTTAGAAAAAAAGAATAATTTGAATACATAAATGGCCTCAAACATAACAGTGATTATGAGTATGATGAAGGGCAGGGCAGTGTTGCTATGATTGCTATGACTTGATACCTACTCCATAGCTTCTAGCAGCAATATTGTTATTTGAAGTTAGGAGTAATTACTGTCAATTCAGTTTTCAGTGATTAACTTCTCTGACAACTTAAAAACTATGTAGAGGTTCTTGAGAAAAAAACATGCTAAGCTATGCTTAGTAGAAATATAAAAAGAATAAGGTAGAAAACAGAATTTCAGGAGTTGGTTTCCAGAAATTGAAAGATAGCTGAAGAGGAATTTTCTAGAGTGAGGAGATGATGTGAAGGTTCTGGTTCCACAGAGGAAAAAGGTACAGGAACAATGTACTGGTATGTTCCCAACCCCTAGCTTAGCACCAGATTACAACAGGTACTTACGTCCTATAGACTGATCTGTAAACCCACAAATTAAAGAACACTGGAGTCATTTATAGAACTCTGTTGGCATAATATCGACATGGTGCATTGACACAATGGTTAAAGGAATGTTTGTTTTCATCCATTCTCAGGACAAAGTTAGTTCTGTCTGCTCCTGGAAAGATCCACGGCCTCAGAAATCCTAGGTAGCATCACCATGAGTCTGAATCGACTCCATGGCAATGACCTTGATCTGAGGATGAATATGAGATGCTTAGAGTATAAAACTAGTAGGACCTGTTGGTTGACCAAATGAGGCATAACAGAGAGAATAAGTTGAAAATTATTGTGAAATTTCTCCAATTGACATATTTGTCCTTGTAGCCTTCATACGCAAATGTAATTCATGTTTGCATTCAATGCTTTCTTTGTAGCTGTTACTGCGGAACACCTCACCACTTATTTCTTAGGATTTGATTAAGAGCAGACTAGAGCGAGTTAAATGAGATCTTTGAGTGGTTTGGATAAAAAGATAATTTAAAATTTAAAACTTGGGATAGACATTTAGATGAACAATGTATATTCGAGTATTCAAAAAGAAAAGCCACCTAGCCATGAAAAGTTCTCAAAGAATCTTCTAGTTTCTCATCATCTAAACTCAAAAATGGATTTTTGAAGGCTAACCAAAAATGATCAAACTCATTACAACAGGCGCAAATTCTGAATTCTGTTGAAAATTTCCATATAAGTATCAAAAGCCAGGAGGTTGTTTAAATGTGATAATACCTTTCTGAAGATCAGAAGATACAAACTCTCTTCTGTATATCCTCTTTACCACTCCTGAGAGTTATGAAGACCTGAGTTATTGGTGTTTTCTGAGTAAAAATAGAGGTGGAGAGACTTGTGAAGAGTTTTCCACAGCAGGAAAACATTTCTAGAGATATTTGGGGTTTACTTTGAATGTCTGTTTTTCATCAGGAAAAGATAATGTTTTTTTTAAAGAATTCAGAAATAAAATAGTTTTTACTGTTGATTAAGTTTTGTGGGTAATTGTTCTATAATATGTTTATAGATCATTAGAATATGTTATAGGTTTGAAAAAATATCAAGTATAATTTTTATTACCACAATAACCTGCTAAATTCAGAGTCAGTATTTTGTTTCCAAAAGTCGAAGTGTGGTAGATCATAATATATTCACCAATGCTGGCTGTCAAACTCTAGTGATATTGTGGTAATAGACTACTTGAAATGATTATTGCTTGAATATTAGGGCCATTTTAATTCTTAAAGAGATATTTTTAGACATTGTAATATTGATGACACATCTGGGAAGTAAAAATTCACAATTTCAGATTTTTTTCAAAAAAGAATTTAAAAATAGAATATTTATAATTAGAGGAACTTTTTCTTCCCTTTAATACTCAATAAACTTTTAGTAACATGCACAATAATAGTGTAGCCAGGGTTGTCGCTATTAAAAATAGTCAAGTGCTAGGCCCATATATTTATACATGGTTAAAGGAGTCATTGACTTTTTTTTCTTTCCACTATTCTTCTTCTCTATATATATCAGTGTAAACATTGTTTATTTTCTGTGTGCTAGTTACATAGTGCTTTGATTACAGCATTAACTTAAGTAGGTGACGTCAAATAATAGGACTTTACTATCTCAGTTTCAGAACAAGGAATTCAAATTAGGTATATAAACAGGACTATGCTCTCTCTGCTCTAGAAGACAATCACTCCTTTTCTTTTCTAGCTTCTGGAAAGCCCTGGCATATTGTGATGTTTCTTGAATTAAACATAGATTTCAGCACATTGCCTTCTCCTTCTGTGTCCACCTTTCTATCTTTCCCCCTTTCTGTAAAGCACCACTCAAAGAGGATCAGGTTTAGGGCCCATCTGTATTACAATGCACCGTAATTATCATAAGAAAAGTCTCACATTCACAAGTAAAGAAACTAAGATTTCAAGATGGCATTTTTAGGGAATAATTCAAACTATAGGGTTGAGTAAGTAAAGTATGAGGAAGTAGGCATATGACACTTTTGCTATGACTTCAAAGTTACTGATAAAAGCTATGCTAGGAAGCTCCAGTGAAGAACGGGGGTTAAAAAGATCTTCCTCAATTGGCCATCCTTGGCCACAGTTCCAAAATTTTGAGTTCATAATTGCAGCCAAGTATTAATCCATCTTGTTGAATGTCTTTCTCCTTCCCACTGTTCCTCCACTACCACACAACCAGTACTGTCAAGTTAAATCTGACTTGTATTGACTCTCTATAGGGTTTCTGAGGCTTCACCGCGCAAAGGCTATATACATATTATACATAGAGATCTATTTTTTTATATAAGTAAAGTGCTCACCTTGTAGGTCTGGATGTTTTCACTCTCTTGTGACTGCATGCTTAGAGCATGAAGGGTGGATTCATTCAAGTGACTCTTTGTCAGGGTAAAGTCCAAATACATCCAACTAGTGTGAAGGAAGTCAAAGGACAGCACGAATCCCTGCAATAGGAATAAGAGTTACTGAGATATGAAAATGTAGGTTCCTATGTAGTTTAGACATTTTATGTGATTGTCTGTATGCACATTATCTGCTCAGGATATTTTGATACTAGATATGACTAAGGACCCTCAGGTTCTAGGCATTTATGGATATGTCATGTAAGCAAGCCTATCATGCTGATAATACTCTGTAGGCAAAAGTATGATTAAGAATGATATTCATGTACACAGTCACAGTGTATAGCTGGAATCTAGGAAACCAGTTTTAACAAGTGGCCTAGGTAACTTCATAATCCTATAGATATGGCAGGCCTGTTTTTTATAAAAGACTATTGAAATCAAAGTATGCATTTCCTGTGGGAACAGCTCCTGCTCACAGGGAAGTGAGGGTGATGGAGCCAATCAATGTGTACACAGAATTCAGAGACCATGCTCAATGGCACAGATCTAACTTTATTACAGCTTTTGCAAGGCTTATATAAGCTTTATTTACTAATAAAATAACTTCTCTCATCTACTTCCTTGTTTCTAAATGCATCCGTGTAAGGTTACAGGTTTACAGCATGAATGACAATAGGTCCACACTGTGGGCAATGCAAATGAGGTGCTTTGGCTGAGTTATGCAAATGAAGTGTAGCTGGCTGAGCCAGTCCATCCAATTGTCTTACAAGAATATTTTGCCCAATCACATTACAGGACCAAACATCCCATTACATTACAGTATCTTAGTGTTCAATTGTATTACAGGATTTTAGCCCTACTATGGGGAGTTTAGAAGCATTCTGATAGGCTGAGTTTCAGAGGTCAAAGCAGAAGGTTGTTAGGTGAGCTTGCCTAGGTTCTTATTTGCCTCAACACTGGAGTTTTTTCCAGGATTCATGGAAATATGGGATACCCAGCAGCTTCCACCTGACTCAAGACTGGAATATTCCAGACTTGGAAGTATGGGTTCCAGCTACCTAAGGGTGCAGATTACTACTCAGTGACTTTAAGACCACTCCAAGAGATGCAGCAACATCCCATGCTTTCTACACCTCTCCCCCAGATTCACAGGCCCTGCCAGGAATGCCCCCACAATTTCCCTGTGATAGAGTAACAGAATGAGAGTAATTTTTGTAGCACCGATTTTGGAAATTAGATTTTGACATTGAAAACACTTGCTATTCCACAGCATACACATTTTTTAATTGCAAGCTTACTATGCACTGGGGACAGAAAAACGATTTGCCGTTTATATAGAAATAATTTGCTGTTCAGGAAAAGCACTAAAGTGTAAAGGGTTGCCCCTTTTCAGTTCGCAAATATCTCTCTTAGGTATAAGGAATAAAAATAATTCCTTCATTTACAAAAGTCTAGCAACATTGAACCAAAAAGCAATGAATATGTCCATGTTAATTTTCAAGATAGGAGACAGAAAAGATGTAATTAAATTAGTATTTGTTGAATCTCAGGTAGTGTGTAAAATTTTACAATAATAAAAATCTTAGCACTGTCTCATGGCATAAGCTTTATTTCTAATTTATTGTGTGTAAAAGATTTAACACTATAAGTTTGATATATGCTAAAATTGAGCTTACTGCTTTAAGTCCTTCTGACCTTAAGCATACTAAGGGTGCTATAAAGTCCCTTCGCAGTGAAGGCTTCTCTAGGTGCAAACTCTAACAGAGGTTTCCTGTATACTCTCAATCCAGCCTGGGTTAAATAGACCAATGCCAATCATCCTATTCTCTTGAGAATCTTAGACTAAGTACTTGGGAGAAAACATTGATCAAACATATCAAAAGTTGACATTCAAAATGCTAAAAGTTTTAACATTATGAAAAATCTCAAAAAAAATCCCAAATGTCCATGTTTCAAGCAAAATTAAAATGACATACATACAAAATGCCATAATCTTCTCTTATCACATTTTGTTTGAGTGAAAAAAAGACAACTGACAATTATTAATGCTGGTCTGAGATGACATGGATATTAGAATTATCTAATAAAGCTTTAAAAATAGCTTATATTTGAATACTATAATCAATATATGTACACCATTGAAACAAGGAAAAGCAGAAGTGTTCCCAACGGAATAGAAAGTTTCATAAAGGTAGAAAAATATACAAAAAAGAAAAAATGGAATTTTTAATACTGAAAATAAAATAATTGAGGGATATACTTCAATAGGTTATCTCAAAAAGTGAGTAAAAGAGAAAAAGAAGACGATCAGTGCACTGAAATATAAAACAGCAGAAATGATAAAATTGGGCAATGTAAGTGAAATTAGTCAACTCCTTGAAAACCACAAACCATTATAATTCAAAATACATAGAAAAATCAGATCAACATAATCAACATAGACTGAAAAGCTGACAATGACAAGAACTAAGAAAGGATATTAAATTTGCAATTAAAAAGAATCCCCCTAATAAAAATCTCCTTGAAAAGGTATGGTAAGTAAAGGTTTTGATTGCTAGATACTCTCTTTGGTTATTCCTATCTAAAATGGTGCTAATATATTGGATCTTAAATTGAAGGTCGAGAGAAATGCATCTTTTGAATCTTCATGAACAGAAGATTTTCCCTGAATGATTCTACTTAATTTTTAAAGAAGAAAAATTAACAAGCATCCTCACCAATGTTTTCCATAAAATAGAAAGAAGACAAAAAACAACCAAATTGTTTTACAAACCTAAGTTTTTTGTTTTTTGAAAAAATAAACCAATAAGCATCATAAAAGCATTGCAATCAGAAAGACATAATTAAGTAACTTATAGGAATATTGGCACATCAAGAATAATGTTTAGTCATGAAATATAAGAGTAGTTAATATGGAAATAATCTCCATATTTACTTTTCCAACATCAATATCCTGATTATGATCTTCTAAAGTCATTTTATTCCAAGATGTTACCATTGGTTTTAATTTTTTAAAAAAGGCTTCATAGCTCTCTGAACTGTTTTTAGAAGGGCATATGAATCTATGGTCTTCTTAATACTGAGAGTTTTTATAATGAAAAGAACAAAACTCAGCCAAACAAATCAAGACGTTCAGCCTACAATCCAATATTAAATAAAATCCATTGCAGTTGGATCTACTTCAACTCATATTTACCCTATTGGACAGTGGATAATAGGTTTCCAAGATTATAAATCTTTATGGAAGTAGACTCCCTCATCTTTCTCCAACAGAATGGCTGATGGGTTCACACTGCACACCATTTTGTTGGCAGACAAGAGTATAAACATTGTGGTGTCAGGGGCCCCAAATGTCTGAAACAATACTGAAGAAGACTATGGAAGCAAGAGAATGCTCACAAGCTGATATCAAATCATACTATGTGCACAGACCATCTAAGAATTGGGAGTCCATAAATAAATCTTTATACATCTATGGCCAAATGATTTTTGACAATAGTAGTTAGCAATTCAATGAGAAAATAAGAGACTCTTCAGTAGATAATCTATGCTTTCCACAAGCAGGAGAGTTAATCAGGATATATGCCTCATAGTGTATTAAAAATAAAAACAACAGCATCAAAATGGATCAAAGACCTAGACGGGAAACTCAAGTTTTAAAATTCTTAGAAGAAATTTTAAGGGAATAGTTGGGAGACATAGTTTTTAATGATGTATTCTCAGATATGACAAAAAAAAGCACGAGTTACAAAAGGAAATGAATAGAAAAAAAGCTCATAAAATAAAATATTTATGTTCATCGAAGAGCTCACCACACAGTGTTGAGACGATGTACAAATGGGGAGAAATATTTTCAGAGTTGTACGTAGAAGAACCATATCCTTGATATATAAGGGAGCTTCAAAAAGGTCATGCAAAAATTACATTAGCTTTTAATTTCATTTTCTACAAACCTTTTCAAGTCCTCCATGTGCCAAAAGAACTGAAACATGGAATGCAAAGAAAGCCTTGTCTACATACTGATGCTCCATGCTTTTTGACAACAGCACACATGCTTGATCCACAAGTTTATCTATGGGCATCCAGACACAGGTTCAAACATGTCAGCCTGTAGCGGTCTCACAGTGGCAACAGAGAATACATACTGTGTTGTTCCTGGTACAATATTTAGTAACAGAAATGAACAACTCAGCCCCCTAATAAACACTCGCTGCCATGTCATTGGTCCTGACTTAGCGCAAACTGCTTCTCTGATTCCTAGGTAACTAGTTATGGGAGTAAAAAGTACTCTCATGGGGCAGCTGGTGCTTTTGAACTGCTGACCTTAGGTTACACAACCCAGTGCCTAACCATCATGCCACCATGAACAACCTGCAGGTGGATGTCTGCAGTTCACTCATATGACAGTTCTATGAAGTGGCTAACACATCACTCTTTGCAGCACTTTTCCAATACATGACTGTTTTCTAAAACGGTCCTCTCCAGTCACCCTCACTTTAGAGCCTACCCAATTCCTGGCAGAGAACAGGCACTGTTGACCTTTGTCTCTTCACAATTGTATTCAGGAGAATCAAAGAGATTTCTTTATTTGGGGACCTTTCTCAGGAGAAGTTGATAGTAGAGTGTAAGCCAGATAAAGTATATTTGTTATGAACTGAAGTGTTTGTTAAGGTAAAACTCATTCTGTTCACAAATAAAAGGAGGGGTGTTGCTGCATTATTTAACTTCCTTCAGGAGATATTAAAATCTTATTGCATCTTAGAGTATAAAATTATCATACAATAAAATATATATGATCCTCCCTCAGATTTTGACTGTGTACTGAACTATTTATCTCTTTTCCTTAGAAATAAATAATTTAAAAATAGCTAACAATTACTGATATTTTACTATCAGACTTGGATTCAGCGCTTTACATTTTTTAACATTATTATAGAAGATGAAGTCTATTTATTCTCTTCATTATGTATAATAAGAAAGCAAAACTATCATAAAGGTAAAATAATCTGGCTATGACACCCTCACTCATAAGAGGCAGTGCTGGAACCAAGATAAACACAGGACACTGAGCCCTTCATCACATGGGGGACTATTTTACAAAGTGTAACAACCCTGCAAGCTGTCTCTACTATTAAAGCATGGGACCAAGAGTAAGTCCTTTAACTGCATACAGTTTCCCTTTATCATATACAAAAATGGAGAAAATGGGGCTAAGCCCTGGTGGTGTAAGTGGTTGAGTGCGGGACTGCGGCCCGCGGGCTTGGCAGTTCAAACCCAACGGCAGCTCTCGGGAGCAGCACTGGGTAGCGCCCACGACCACCCGAGGCAGTGATGCTCCCTCCCCCCCAAAAAATGGAGAAAATGTCCCTGCCATCTCTGTGGGATTTGATGTATCAAATAAGATAATGTCTGCAAAACATATAAGCTTCTAATTTATACTACATTAAATACCATTTTAATGCTTATTCAAACTGTTAAATTTAGTTCTCCTATCAAAAAATTTGAGCCCCAGTCGTATTTCATGCAGTAGTGAATACTAAATTGTGTTGACAGTGACCCCACAGAATGATGAGCTTTAAAACCATGTGTGCCGGGGTGGATATCTTTTGTTCTTAAACCAATAGAAGAGAATTTAATCATATAAAATGATTGATATGTTCCACAAAAATAAGTTGATGGCCACAGGAAGGTAACTTAGGAAACATCACTGGCATACACACCAAAATGTTGTCTCACACGATTTCTTCCCATAGTCCCGTGGGCCCTTTAAAAACAAAACAAAACAAGATAAACACAAAACATGTCACTGTCACGGAGTAGATTCTAACACACAGTGACCCTCCAGACCAAAGGAGAACTGCCCCTGTGCGTTTCTAACACAACAAATTGTTGTGGGTTTTTTATGGGAGGGGGGTCATCACTGCCCTCTGGTGGGAGTGGGAGGCCCAGCCTTGCTCCTGGAGAGCTGTTGCTGGATTTGCCTGCCAGTGGGCCACAGTCCTGTACACAACCACTATGCCACTGGGGCTCAAGATGCAAATCTTTACAGGAGCAGAAACCTTCATCTTCTCCCATGGAGCCACTGGCAGTTTCTAACAGCTAACCTAGTGATTAACAGTGCATTGCATAACCTGGACTCCTCTAGACCAAGAGTATAATACTATTGCCACATTAACCACTTATATTGATTAATTAATTTAGAAACTCTACAAAGAAGTAGCTGAAATAGATAAAATATATTATTTCTTCATAAAACAATGGCTAGATAATCAGGGCTGTAACCCTTAAAGTGTAGCTTTCTCTGATAGAACATCAACTTCATCAGCATGAAAGCAATTAAATCAGAAAAGAAAATGTCATTGTATATCAATGATCAAAGTAGGCATGTCTCATTTATGTCCAATGAAACTAGATAATGCAATCTTTAATTAATAATTTGTATAAATGTATCTTCCCCATCATGTTACCCACACAGGCAGGAAAACGTCATTTGGTGAAATTAGAGGCTAGCCAGAAGAGCCACACTTAATAATACATGGATCCAGCGCTCCCCGAAATAATTGGGCAGGACTGTAAAAGTAGGATGTGCTAAATTCTAATACAGAGGAGTGGCCAGTTTTGGTAACCTTTCCTCTATGAGTAAGAGATTCATTTCAGAAGGACAGAAGGAATCTTCAGAACCATCAAGGAAGAAGAGATACTGGCAGAATATTGGTTCCTATCTGACATATCAGAAACAGCAGACGCCACACAACACTGAGACCGAAGGTGGACACAAGGAGACCATGAGACACAGCACAGGAAAAATGTTGAGAGGCTGTGAGACAGAGAAGTAAAGAGCTGCAGAGGGAATGAGATTCCCCAGGAGGAATCCCATTTGGCCCATGAGGGCAAAGTCTAAGTAAATATGGGGGTGAGAGACTGAGGACCAGACAGTCTTTCCATCAGAAGATATTATTTTACCTTTGCCTACTGATTCATTATCAGTAGGCCACATATCCCCTTTACTCACATTTGAGGATATTAGCCCCACTGTGCATGCCTTTATGGCATGTGGGGTTTGTCTGGAGCATCTTCTGATGCCTGATACCTTAGAAGACATTTTTGAGTTGTCCTAGGACACACCCTCACTACTGATTATTGTTTCTAGACCTATAGCAGTCCTAGAAAGTTCTAAAAGGTGAAGTAGAATTGGTGACACATGAGGAGGTATTCTATGCTTCCAAAGAACTTCTAATGTTTTCTAATATGCATGATAGAAGCATGAAGAGTGTGTGTGAGAAAGGCTGTTAAAGATAATGTTTTTACTACTACATAGATTCTAACAGTTGGTATGCTGTAGTCAAAGGTGTCTGAAGACTTTTGGAAATGTTCGAGTGAATTTATCGGGACAGCCCAACAGACTCACGCATGAGTGCTTGAGAACATACATTTGACCTTACAAAGGAAAGGAAAATTGTGAAAAGGGTCTTTGCTTCTCTAAAGAATGTAGTGTCTGCTCTTTGATGTAAGTCCAGTTTGATAGTGGGAACTTCCCTAATTGAATTAAAGCAATAGGGGACATTTAATAAATAGAGATAAGGTGGGTTTGATTACTGTAATGGACAATATAGACAAAGCAGTCATCAGAATAGCTTGATTTCAATGGAACTATGATGTTGTCTTTCAGTACTACAATGCCCAGTAATTAAAGTAAATGGTCAACTATAGAAATCTAATCCTTACATGATTACTAATGCCCAAGACCCTTTAGGACTGAAGGTTTGTGTCACTATTCAGGCAATGAACCATGACCAGCTGAGGTAGAAAAAGGGATGGTAGAAAAAAGGTAGTTCTAAATATCAACTATGGCTATGTGATCAGTTGCATAAGCAAACATAGTAATCATTATGAGAGCTTCCTCTTACATGCATACATCACATTTTTGTTCTGATCATTTTTGAAGTGTAAGGTTGGTGTATTTGGGGGTGTGCACATGGTAGTTGTTCATTTTAGGTGCCAGTCTGACTTTATTGTCATCTTCGTTTAGAGATTATGTCTGGTTTAAGGAGATGCAACTGACCCATAGAACTCGAAATGAACATGCCTGGTCTACAAGAGTGTGAGCCGTTGTCTTGATGTGAATCTCTCACCATCTCTCTCTGCCTTGCTCTCGAGCTACACACACACACACACACACACACACACACACACACATACTTTTGGCAAAATGGTTACTGAGGGTTGCTAACTGCAAGATCAGCAATGTGAAATCACTACCTCCCCCCCGTCCCCTTGTTTAGAAAAACAGGGCTTTCTGTTCTTGTAAAGAGCTACAGTCTCAAAAACTCACCTTTCCTACATAGCCAGTAGGAGTCGGAATTGACTGAATGGCAATAAATACATATATCATTGATTTTGCTTCTTTAGGTAACCCAGTCTAACATAATGATCTCCTTTATTTTTTTTCCTTCTAGGATCTAATAATTGCGGAGGCTTCCTTTCTTAGCCGTGTGGTCTAATTTAATCTGAATCTGAATTTTTAGCTTTGAAATGACAGTTTACTTACTCATTCTTGCTTTTATTAGTATTTATCGCATTCTGGTATATTTTTGTACTTCACCTGTTTTTTTTTTCCCCAAGCACAAGCCAAAAGAAATCAGGGAGTCCCAGTTTCACTTCTCAAAACTTATTTCATACTCTATGGGTGGGTAATTACTTCTATTATTAAGCTATGTTTAAATCAGTAATAATTTATCTCTCCAATCTTAACACTTTCTCTTAGCTCAGCCATGCTGAGCAATACCATAACACGTTTTCATCCAATCTGATTAAACCTTTTTCTCTGTCCAACTAAGTATTCTTTGAGGTGACTATTGGGCACTGGCCTGCTAGACATAAAAGCTAGCCTCACACCATGGCCATCTTCATCAAACACATGTCTCTGATGGTGATCCCACAAGAATAGGCAAGTTTTATAAGAAGTTATCACTCTCACTTATATCAATTTTTGAAAATGTTAATTTAACTGATTCTAAAGTTATACTGGCAACAGGAAAATTTTTGTATGTTTCCAAATTAAAAAGGAATAATACCCCAATTCTTCATATTTATTTAGTCAAAAGATAATTATTGAGCCAAATACTATATGTAGGTGCTATTTAATATGTGAAAAATGGTAGTGAAAAGGACCCAGAGGTTGCTCACATAGCTTAATCTAATGAAGGATTGGACATTGGTTGAAGGATTATAACTCAAAAGCAATAAATGATCAAAAGTGCATTGATGCACATTATTCAATTGATGAACAATAGATGTGTTTCTTTGTCCAAGAAGATCTTATTTGAAAAATTGTTTATCCAGAAGAATATATTGAAAATCAGGTAAAGTGCAAAAGAAGGAAAGAGGAAAATTACACAGTTTTGTAGTAGCCTTACAAAATATTCTTACAAGGGTCCCAAAGGACTCTTGGAATTAATAATTTCTGACAAGAATAAGTGTATATTTTCAGATCCTAAAAACCTTTTGCATTCATTATTTTAATTACTACCCTCAATATCTTTGTAGCATATGTATTATTGCACTCATTTTATGTATGATGGAACAGAGACTCAGAGAGTGTAGATGATTTATAGGTCAACATAGTATGTGGGTAACAGATACAAGTATATGGATATCAACTCATGAAAAGTAAAGTTCATGTTGTCAAGTCTAAGAGATAAAAAGACCAGGTTTTAGGTTTGTGACTAATAGCCAGGGTTAGCTCTTTGTTTTATCACTTACAAGCATATGTTACTAGCATCCTTCATAGAACCAAATTCACTACCATTGAGTCGAGGCTGTGTTAGAATGACCCTCTAGGCCAGGGTAGAACTTCCCTGTGAGTTTCTGAGACTGTAACTGATTACATGTATTGAAAACTCAGTCCTTTTTCCCAAGGAGCAGCTGGTGGTTTTGAACTGCTGATCTTTAGATCACAGTCCCAAACAAAACCACTACATAAGTCACTGGGGCTTCCCCTCAATAAAAAATGGGGACAAAAAAAAAAACCAGAAGAGGGCAGAAATTATCTCATGAGTTAATATCTATAAATTATTAACACCAGTCCTATGCTTCATCAAGATTTAGTAAATGTTTAGTTTAATGTCTCATAAACTGATTTACCAGAATATAATTTACTCATTCTGCATTTAACCGCACTCTACTGTGAAGTACCCTCGGGTTGCAACCTCTGATGGACAAGAGCAGTTTCTGAAAGTATTAGCTAAATTGAGCCTATTCCCGTTGTAGTAAAAGGTTAATACTGTCCACTTAGAATGACTTTTAAAAGCAACCTTTAAAAGCAGTTATAGCTCTCTGCCACTTTTGGACTCCAGTAAGTGAACTAAATTTGACAGAAGTAAACTTAAGATATAAGGGAGTATGATTCTGGGTCTTATTTCTTTATGACCTTACTAAATAATTCCAGCTTTCTCTTATCTATGACTGAAAACTAATTCATCTAATTAAAAATAGGGAAAGAACTAAGACATATTTTGAATATATATTATGTATATATATATAATAGGGCTGATGAAGTTATTTTTCAAGGTCAGTGGAAAGTTGAAACCCTCATAAAAGGGTTTTCTCAAATTTGAAACGGTATATTTCAGACAACTCTGATGGACCAATTGGGCAGCTTTTTCTCCAAATAGACATTATAAGAACAAAGGATGTTAGGGTATTATTAGAAAAAAAACAGAACGTGTATTGCCAACTCAATTATTTTAGCTTTTAGTACAATTTATAGCTCTAAACCAACTAAGAAAATATAACAATATAACTAAGACCAGAGTTTGGAATTTGTTTTGGGCATCACTGCCCTATGGTGGTGGGAGTAGGAGGCCCAGCCTTGCTGCTGGATTTGAACCTCAAACTCAGTGGGCCTCAGTCCTGCGTACAACCACTACGCCACCGGGGCTCAGCGCCAGAGTTTGGAATTTGAGTGATAATTGTTCCTAAACTAGATCCAGTTACTAAATTCTGTAGATTAATGACCTTGGCTAGATAAACCATCTTACTTTTTTGAGTTGTGTTTCATTGCCTGATAGTGGGTATAACACCTGCAAAGCAGCAATGAGGATTAAAAATAAGATGGTAAAATGACAAACAAATATCTAATCTAGTGTCTATAATGTAGGAGTGGAAGACATAATAATAGGTGTAGTCTCTATTGTACAATAGTAAGCAAGTAGCAAGAGAAGTGAAATAACAAAATCAGAAATCATGTTTCTTTCACTTATAATTCCTGGTCCCACAGTCCCTAGGCTCTGTCTTGGAGAAAAAAATACCAAGTACTGCCCATCTGTTAGATGGAGTCATCCCAAATCCACTTGGAACTCTTTGGCCTCTTGTGTTCCAGTCTGGTCACATTACTCCAGCTTCTTGCACTTCTTTACCCAGATCTTTTCTGATCCTAATATGTGTACTAATTTGAAAAGCTTCCCTGAACAGATCAGATAAGAATTATGGATCTAACAGTATGAAAAAAGTTTTCTCATCCACATATCTGCAGAACAAAGAGTGTCTCTTTCCATGAAGCCTGCACTCCGATTATCGCCATTCGTCATCATCGACTCTTAAATTCACAGCCCAACTCCAAGAAAAATTGTTGAGTTTCCTACATGGGCCCCCAGGAAATGCCTCTAAAGACACTCTGTGCTTGAGGGATTCTGATCTTCCTTACAATGGTTAGTGCTGCTTTGCTCACCAAATGAATACAGAAACATATCCAAATTTGCTTAAATTCTGCAGTGGACTACTGAAATCTTGAAGAAACCTAATGATGCAGAGAGTCAGAAGGAACTCAGGAAGAAGACGATGACAAATACTGGGAAACAAGCACCAAGTACAACCATAATTCCAAACCTCCAGTCACAAGCTGAAATTCTGCACAACAACAACAACAAAAAACAAAACATCCTGATTGCACTCCAGGTTTTCAAACCCATCTGTCTTTCCTCATATTGCCCCTGGAAACCCATGGACACTGGAACACTGAGGGGATCTCGATCTCTCCACGGCTCACAATGCAAGCCTAGGACTCCAGAAGGCATATGGACCACACCAAGAAAACATCTAAAAGACTGAATAGAGTAAACAAGACCATCCCCTTCCCAGGTCAGAAATGTAAAGAAACTGAGGCACTGTGGGGTGGGAAGATGTGATAGTTACACAATTTAATGTCAATTTGATAAAAGAATGTGTTGGTGGAGTGCAGCCTGACAATCGACTCACAGCCTGATGATTCATCCTTATTGGCATGACCTTCTCATGAGGATTCTGGAAATTCCTCTCTTCCTCACTGGAGGCATGACACACACTCTCTCTCTCTCTGTTTCACACTCCTGTTGACAAGTCACATGAAGTCATGGTGATGGCAGCCAGAAGAACCCTGGTGATGCTTCTATCACCATCGGATCCCCAGGACTTGCCAACCACCAGTCTGAGTTCTTCCAGCATTCAGGATCACTGCATGTGCTGTATGAATCTAAAGAAGAATTTTTGGACCAATATCAGATATGTAGGCTAATATTGAACTTATGAACTTGATCTGAACTTAGCTAGAGTGTTTTAATGGTACATAATTACTTTCTGATAGAAAACTCTCTCTCTCTTACACATATATGCGTTTCTCTGGATTTGTTTCTCTAATCAACTTGAACTAACACAGAGGAAAAAAGACAACTTTAAAAATAATTACCATTGAATCCTTTTAAAATATTGTGTAGATGATAATTTATAACAAGTCAAATTTTTGACTAGACTGAAATTCAAATTGGATACTTGACAGAAATAACTGTGAGGATCACAGTAGGAGATCTTATATTGAGATGGAGGGGGGAAAGTAGAATAAAACTCAAAATTATAAAAAAAATCACACTTACTTGACATGGTCCAAACCTATA
>PVJH01035074.1:0-20068 GCA_004026705.1 Nesogale talazaci
GGATAAAAAATAAAACCTTCTGTTCCCATAAAGACCTATAGCCTCAGAAATCCTAATACAGATTGATTCTCTATGAGTCTTAATCAACTCCATGGAAGTAGATTTTGTTGGGTAGAGTATTACACTTAGTGTCTTGATTTTTTACTGGTCTTTAAACATCCTGTATATGTTGCTTTTTATCATAGCAGTCTTTGCATCCCACTCTTACCCATAATTCCATCTTCAGTGCATACCACTCTAATATGTGGGTCTCATAGTTTTGACACTTTGCTACTAAATGAACATTACTATAAATACTAATTGAGCATGCTCATCCATGTCCCTATCTAGACCTACAAAATTATGCTTTTGGCCATAGATTAAGTTTGAAATTCACAAAGTCTAACCTGTGAGTGTGTTGTTATTTTACTTTGTTTTTTAGTCATCCCAACTGTTCCTCTGGAAAAAGATGAGACGACCAGTTCCCATAAAGGTTGACAGTCTTGGAAACCCTGAGGAACACTCGTTTTCTCTCATATATTGTGTTGCCTGAGTCCCAAGCCATTCAATCGAGTCAAAGAGGTTTTTGTAGTTTAGCCAGTCCAAGGTAGAGCAATCTTACCTTCCAGTGACTTGTCAGAGTGTGACTTTTGTTGGTCACAGTGCAATCTTACAAAGTTTTCTAATCTGCAATTAGATACAAATTCCCAGTCAGAGTCATTTTCCACCCCAATAGTCCCTCCTAAAAGGATGTCGCACTTTTCTGCTCACAATCATGATTCAATAGCCATTTCATTGTTTTTTTATAATTTATTGCATGACCATGAATCTTTGGGAGACAAATGATGGCTTCAGCATCCTTGCGGTCTCTAAAGCACACTCATTGTCTTGCTCATCTGGATGATTTGTCTTTGTCTTGTCTTTGTCCTACTTCAAACTTAATAAAGAGTCTCTGAAAAATATACAAGGAGGCTTCAAAAAGTTTCTGGAAAATGGAGTATCAAGATAATAGACTTTTTTCACAAACTTTTTAAAAATCATCTTATTAGGGGCTCATACATTGTTTTTCACAATACATAAATAAACATACTGTGTCAAGCACCCTCACAGGTCGACTTCTATTATTATTCTCCAATCGTCTGCTTTTCCCTTAAGCCTCTAGTATCGGCTTTTCCATCCCTTCCCCTCTTCCCCTGCTCTCTCCTTCCCAACAATCCTCAATACTTTATACATTGTTATTGTTCTGTCATATCTTACACTGCCCAACCTCTCCCCCCAACCCACTTCTTTGACGCTTGTCCTTCAAATAGGAGCTTATGTGTATATCCTTGCAGTTGGTTCTGTCTCTCTACCCCACCTTCTCTCTATCCTTCTAGTATCTCCAATCTAACCACTGGCCTGAAGGGGTTCATCCATATTGGTTTCCCCAGATCTCCAGCTCCCCTCTATACTAGTGTACCTTCTCCAGTCCATCTGGATTTGTATGGTAGAGTTGGGTTCATGATGGTTGGGGGGGCAGGAAGGCTTCAGGAACTAGAGGGAACTTGTATGCATCATCACTGCCTGGCTGTCTATCTCCTCCCCGTTTCACAAACTTTTTAAACCCCCCTCATAAAACCTAATCTAATAGTTTTCATCTTGAATGTTCACCAAAATCAATCTGTGGGCTATCAACCAGATTCTGGGACCTACCCCCTGAGTTTCAGTGCTTTTGAGGCACTGAAGAATGTGCATTATTTAATCAAGTCTTATGCGATGTTAAGGACCTCTAGTGTTACTAACCACAAGATAAAAGGTTCAAACCTCAGAAGATGGATGAGACTTTTTTGCTCCCATAAGGACATGACAGCCTTGCAAACCTGCAGGAGCAGTTCTACCCTGTCATATCTTGAGGTTACTATGCATCGGAATCAACGTACTTTCAATGAGTCCACAATGTGATATGCTGGCTCCCCGATTATGTTTAGAAAACCATGGAGCCTGTCTCTCATTCTGTTTTGTTTTGAAAACGAGGGCAGGAAGATGAGAGCTTGAAAGAAACAGAAAAAATTCTAGGTTAATAGTGAAAGATTGTATTTATTCCCTAACAGAGAACAATGGTGGAGGATAAAGTACATAAGAAGGTCATTGTCTGAAAACAAAGCTTTGTTCTAACTAACAGTGACAACTTGCATTTGAAAAGTGCTGAGAGGGCCTATCTATCATGCTTGCTTTCATTTTCAGAGTGGGCTGTTATTTTTTAAACTAATAACTTTTCCAGTTTCTTCTATATCATAGTTTGTTCCGTCAGGATTGCTACTTTATCAATATAAATAGCCACAATTTAGAGACATCTAAAAAAAATAGTCTCCCCCAAAGATAAATTCCAAATAGAATGCTTACATGAAAAGTAAATGTTCTGTAACCCAGTTGACTAATGCTGCTATAGCCATAGCTCAAATTAACTCAGTGAGTGGCACAGATGCATACCAATTGTTAATCAGACATATATAGTGCTATCATTCTCATTCATTGCCCAAAACAATATAAACTTTGATTTCTTGACTGCTACTTCTGTGAGCATTGATTATGGATATGAATAAAATTAATCTATTCTATATAGATATATAATGACTCAAAAACTATAGAGATATTCTTTTTTTTTAATCTGCATGAATATCTAAATACTCTCAGAGCTATATATATAATTTCAAGGAATTCTGGCATGTTGGGTTAAGAATCAATGCATTTGAATTATGTGCTGGAGGATATTAAAATTACCATGGATTGCCAGATGGACAAACCGATCCATGTTGGAAGAAATACAGTTAGAGTGTGTCTTAGAAGCAAGATGGCAAGATTTCATCTTACATACTTTGGACATATTGTCAGGCCAGACCAGTCCCTAGAGAAAGACATCATCCTGGTACAGTGGAGGGACATGAAAAAGAGGAAGGTCCTGAGGACATAGAGGTACGGCATAGGAACAACTGGAAGGATCATGCAACACTGTGCTGTGAAGAGGATCACTGTGGATTGGAGCCAATTGCAGGGCAACTAACAACAGGTTAAGAAGTTTTGATGAAAATTCTCCAAAAACAATTGAGAGAACATAAGTAAATCATCTGCTGGACAATGGTAGCAAAGTAAGAAATTACTAGGATGTTGGGTCTGGTTTCAACCTAATAGTATGATGATGTCCATGTCTTCTAACATCTCTGGATCTCAACAAGCTGATGCATAAAATGATCTGTTAGATTAAACCAGTGTTGTAAAAGCACTTTTGGCTTACTGAAGTCCTCAAAATAAGGAAAGGTGTTTATCAAGGTTGTATATATTTTCATCAACCTCATTCAATCTATATTCTAAGAAAATAATTTGGGAATCTGGACTAAATGAAGAAGAACAGGAAATCAGGATTGAAGGCAGACTCATAAACTACTTGTGATAACAAACTGACACAACCTTGCATATTGAAAGTGAAGAGGCCTTGAAGTGCATAAAGAGGAAGATCAAAGACTACATCCTTCAATATGGATCTATAACTAAAGGTAGAAAGAAACAAAATCCTCACAACAGTACCAAAAGGTAGCACCATGAGATGGTGGATCAGGACTGACTAGTCTTTCTTTGTGTTCTTCATAGTAGTAACTGTTATTCACAGTAACTTATCACAGGGAACAATGTCACCAGGACTGATTATTTCATTCACACTTTTTCTAATCCATCTCATTCTCTTCTTGACTCTAGCTAATACCTTCTGTGAACATTTTATCTGATATGTGTGAGTGCTCCTGCCTCACCTCTGTCAATGATGTGAAAACAGTCCTCTTTTTTTGTTTTTTTTTTGGGGGGGAGGCATCACTGCCCTCTGGTGGTCGTGGGAGCTACCCAGTGCTGCTCCTGAGAGCCGCCACTGGATTTGAATGGCCAAGCCTGTGGGCCGCAGTCCCACACTCAACCACTTACGCCACCGGGGCTCAGCCCAAAAACAGTCCTCTTGTTGTGGAATTCTTTTGTGCTAAATCATATTGCTCTCAACAGGGAGAACTAGTATATGTTAACTATGCACGGACTGAAGACTTCTTTAAACTGGAGCGGGACATGAGAATAAGTTGCTCTGGAAAGATTGTCATTGCCAGATATGGGAAAATTTTCAGAGGAAATAAGGTAAGATAGCCTGTCTCTCTCTTCAAATATGAAAAAGCTACATTGTATGTTGTATTGGAGAACTATTTCCATAAAGATTTCTGAGGATCACCATCCTCTTTGATTTTGCAAAATCCCCATCTTATAGAAAGGACACATTAATAGTTTATGTTGTTGTTAAGTGCCATCAAGTTGGCTTCAACTCATAACAACCCTATGTCAACAACAAGAGAAAACACTTCAAGGTCCTGTTCCTTTCCTCAGCCCACTGAGGCGGCCACTGGGTCAACCCAGCTTGTTGAGGGCCTTCCCTCTTTACTAGTTTTTAGGGATAATTTAAAGGGTATAGTGGTGTTTGACCAATACAGAAGTTGATAGTGAGAAGATTTTTCATGCACTGGGCTTGATGTCAACTTGCCATACTGTTATTTTAAATATTATCTTGGGCATATTTCCTAAATTGAAATTTTATATGAGCTGCTATTATAAGCAATAAAGGAACATACTTACATGTAACAGTTTTTAAGATGTCTATAACTTGATTTGTTGTTTAAATGGGAAACTAAATTTTAAATATATTGCTCCCTTTTCAGCCATAGAAAAATAGCAAATCTGGCTAGTGTAGTCTCCTGGCTTATTATGTTTCTAAATTCCTGGGGAAAAGAGCAAATGCTCACTAAGGTGGAAAATTTCCCAAATCTACTGCATGAAGAGATAGGCCATCTCAAACAACCTAAACCAAACTCATTACCATGTAGTTGATTCTGACTCATAAAGATTCTTTGAGGAAGTAAATCTTTTTATTTGTTAAAAGTTTTATTGGCATAAAATTAATATATCTATAGTATACATTGATTCATATAAGTTCAATCACATTAAGAAGAACTGTACAAGGGTTGTAAATCCTTACATAGGGAATTGTCTCATCTGCCTTCTGCTGGGCCATTGATACTAGAATTGAATCAAACTCTCCACTTCTCTGTTTACAGCCAAGCGCTTTAACCATGGTATCAACAAGGGTTCAAGTCTACCTTTTAGAACCCAGCTGTTAAAGTTGGTAGTATGTGTGTGATGTTAATTTGTTTCCTCAGAGATATTATATAAGCTTTACAATTTAAGGATGAAGATGATATGTGGCTACTTTTAAAGGGTAATATTGGAAATCACAGTTTTCAGGTATGGACTTCCTACTCCTGTAGAGTTAGAGTCTCAGGCATCAAAAAGCAAAAGATCATATCATACATGTGAAAGAGGGGGAGTACTGAGTGGAAACCCACCTATAGGCAACTGGACATCCACTTACAGAAGGGTCACAGCAGGGGATGAGCCAGTCAGGGTTCAGTATAGCACCAATGAAACATACAACCTTCCTCTAGTACTTTAATGCTTCCTCTTCCCTCAGTTCACTATCATGATTGCAATTCTACCTTACAAATTGGGCTAGACCAGAGGATGCACACTGGTACAGATCATAACTGGAAAAAAATGGAAATCCAGGACAGATAAACCCCACAGGACCAATAGTGAAAGTATTGTTACCAGGAGGGTAAGGGGAAAATGGGGCAGAAAGGGGAAACTGATAACAATGATTTACATATAACCCACTCCCTGGGGGATGGACGACAGATAAATGGGTGAAAGGAGACATCAGACAGTGTAAGATGTGAAAAAAATAATACTAATTTATAAATTATCGGGAGTTCATGAGGAAGAGAGAGTTGGGGAGGGAGGAGCAGAAATGAGTTGATACCAAGGACTCAAGTAGAAAGAAAATGTTTTGAGAATGATCATGGCAACAAATATACATATTGTGCTTGACACAATGGCTAGATGCATGCATTGTGATGAATTGTATGAGCCCTCAATAAAATGATTTATAAAAAAGTTTAAAAGTACAAATTGATGTATGGATTATTATAGGAGCTGTAAAAGCCTCCAATAAGGGGGTGGGGACGAAAATTTTTTTAAAAGCCTCCAATAACATGGTTTATTAAAAAAACAGAAAAGAGGGCTGAGCCCCAGTGGCGTAGTGGTTGAGTGTGAGACTGTGGCCCATTGGCGTGGCCATTCAAATCCAGCAGCAGCTCTCTGAGAGCAAGGCTGGATAGCTCCCACCACCACCAGAGGGCAGTAATGCCCCCTCCAAAAAAAAAACCAAAAAAGAGAGTCTCAGAAACTCAGAGGGGCAGTTCTACTCGTTCCTATAGCATCGCTCTCAATGGCAGTAAGAGATCTCAAGCATTTAACTTGTATTAAAAATATACACTTTTGCAGGTTAAAAATGCCCAGCTGGCAGGTGCCATAGGTGTCATTCTGTATTCAGACCCAGCTGACTACTTTGCTCCTGGGGTTGAACCCTATCCAAAGGGTTGGAATCTTCCAGGAGATGGTGTCCAGCGTGGAAATATCTTAAACCTTAATGGTGCAGGCGACCCTCTCACACCAGGTTATCCAGCAAACGGTGAGTGATCAGAACTCAGCGATGAGAAACAAAAACAATTACTGTGGAGTGAACTCCGACTTTGTCCTGATCCCACATGTGCCAAACGAGAGCTGGGCTCCATCGCGCGCGCGGTCGATGGCTGATCTTTGGAGAGGGGGCAGTTGGCAAGTCTTTCTTCCAAGATGTCTATGGGTCGATTTTAAGCTCCCACCTCCCAGTTAGCAGCTGAGCACATCAACCCCAGGACGCCTCAGTCTTGCTCTTGTTGTTCTTAGCTACCAAGTTGATTACGATTCACAGCTGCTCCACGTGACAGAGGAGCAGTGCCAGAGAATTTTTATATGTTACAATCTTTATAGAAGCAGATTCTTGGGTGCTTCTTCCATGCAGTCATTGGGAGTTTGAAATTCCAACTTTATGGTTAGCTCCTGTGCTTACTCGTTGCACCACCAGGGTTTTTTCCACAGGCATCATTGCTGTGCTTAGGTGTGATCACGTTGACCCTGATGCATAGAGATGCACCTAGAGCAGATGAAACACCGCAAGGTCCAGTGCTATCCTCACAGTGACTGCTAGCTTTGAGCCCACTGCTGCAATCACTGGTCATCACTTCCACTTTACCAAGCACAATGTCCTTCTCCAGTGACTAGCTGTGTTAGTCCAGGTAGACGAGAGAAACAAATTCATAAGCACACATATGTGTATAAGAAGGAGGTTTACATACAAGAGCAACTGTTCATTAAGAAAACATCCCAACCCCGTCCACTCCAAGGTCAAAAGTTCAATACTGACTCATATGTCTGATGCCAATCTAGAAAAGTCCTCTTCAGACTCATGAAACACGTGCAACGATGCCAAATGCAGGACAATCACAGGCCACTGGGTGGAAAGTCTTTGGATCCAGTAGCATTGTAAGCATCTCAGCACTGGCAGGAGTCTCTACACAGCTTTTCTGGCTTCAGAGGTCTGGTTCCATCATTGCCAGCAAGTGGATTCTGCCTCAGGGCACCCCTGTGACATGCTAGGTCCGCGTGCTTCTGAGGCTGTAAATATTTACAGGAGCAAGTGAATGTATAATCCACTGTGCCAATGGGTCACTTATTAGATCCTCAAAGGGAAAGCAAGACTTTTTTTTTTATAATGTGTAAGAAAGAATGTTATACCAAGAAGTAATGTCATGTCAAGAAGTCATTCCAGCCCAGTCCAAATAAAATCCACGGGGGAGATGCTAGCCCAAATCTGCAGACTCAACGTAGCTGCAGGTCAATGATGCAGAAAGGAGAAGGAGATCAGAAGCCAAGAGGTTCAAAGTCAAATGGATCCAATGTCAGTGGAAATGTGGCAGGGTGCCAAGAGTTCTTCAAGGCAACAGCCTAAGCTTAAGTGATTTTAAAAGGACTTTACTCAGTAAACTTTTAGATTATTTTTGCATTTGTAAAGTCAATGAAAGCATTTAGAACTCTGATGAGTATCAGTGCAGGCCCATTGACTCTTACTTGAAAACTTTGACCTCAAGATGCATGTGGCAACCCTCTTACACAGAGATGCGGCAGAATGCAGTGAATCAGCATATAAGCATTTTTCAGCAAAATGTTTGTATATTCATACCAAGTGGTGATAAACCATGTCATCTCAAGTCAGACCTTACTGTCACATTACATCAGAACAGATCACATTCTGTTGCAAATTCAATTCCTTTCAAATCTGCGGTTTTCCTAACTATGCATAAAAGATAGTATCATTCTAGAAATCCTTGAAAAAACACATTTAGAGTGAAAGATCCAAAAAGGCTTAGTACTGTCAATATCTAAAGACAGTAATGCTAGTGACCACGAGACATTGCCCAAATGCCAGGCTGCTGCCATATTGACTCCTTTGTTTGTCATGGGAGGCAGTATTACTATGTCTGTTGTGGAGAGGAGAGGAAAATTAGACTGGGAGGTAAATTATCTGCCTGAAGTGACCCAAAGTGCACATGCTTTCTGCATGCTGAAATGCTCTCTGTAAAACAAAATGTAGATCATTAACAAAAACAGAAACTCACTGTAAAAGGATCCATCAATTTGACTATAAGAAAATCTGTGCACATTTAGTTTCTAAAAATGCATAGTCATACCACATGGTGGTAAATCATGACATAAGGTTGTAGGTATATACTTTTGTGTGTATAACTTGCATAAAATTTGTCAAAGTGGTGTATTTATACATTTGTTCTTTTTTATATAAATCATTTTATTGGGGGCTCATATAAGTCCTGTCATAATCAATACATATGTCAATTGTATGCAGACGACATTTGCACGTTTGTTACCATCATCATTCTCGAAATATCCTCCTTCTACCTAGGCCCCCAGTACCAACTCCTCATATTTCCCCTCCTTCTCCACTTCCCCTCCCCCATGAACCCTTAACAATTTACAAATTGTCTTTACTTTGTCATCATACACTGTCCAATGTGTCCTTTCACCTACTTCCCCATTGTTCGTGCACCAGAGAGGAGGTCATAAGCAGATCCCTGCTGAAGTTTCCCCTTTCTACTTCACCCTCCCTCCACCCTCCTGGCATCACCACTCTCACCCCTGGTCCTGAAAGGATCATCTGTCCTAAATTACCTCTGTTTCCAGTTCCAGTGTACATCCCCTCATCTAGCCTTTTTACTAAGATCAAGTGTTGTATTGGTTCTTATCATTTTAATATACATTTGTTCTTATGCCTATTTTTCACATTATTAACTTCTTTAAAACTTATGTATATTAGAGTTAGTAAATCTTTTTGGTACACAGTGCGTTCTCATAGAGTTTTTTGTGTGTATGGGTGAGTGAGATGGTTGCAAGAATATATAAATTCATCTAATAAGAAGATCATGCTAATCTACTTGGAATTATATTTAACATTGTGGATTAGGTGCAAATTTATAGAGTAGATCATTAGTTTTACATATAATTTTCATACGTATTTTATGTCAGCTCATTAATTAAAATTCCCTCAATATGCTACCATTTCACACTTCCTTTACTCTTCTTATCATCATGTTTTAGAAAATGTACTTTGTCCCAATATTTCTTTGCTATACAAAACTGAAATTATGGAGAAAAATTGAGAATAGGCAGAGTTTTTCTGTGGAGGATTCTCAAATCTACATGACAGGCTTTTAGAGAAGGGAACCTTGGTACTTCTTTCCGGTAACATTTCTTGACTAACCTTTCTGTCCTTTTTTTTTTTTAGGCATCACTGCCCTCAGGTGGTGGGAGTAGGAGGCCCAGCCCCACTACTGAAATTGAACCTCCATCCCAGTGGGCCGCAGTCCCGCGCACAAACACTACGCCACCGGGGCTCAGCCCCTAATTTTTTTTTTAATTTTTCCTTTTAATATTAATCCTTACTGTAACCATTTCTTGCATGAAACAAAGAGTAATCAGCATTTTGTTATATTTCATGTATCATTTCTTATTATGGAGACTTTAAAAATAAATCTCACATATCATTAAGTCATTTTAAATATATACACACAAAAAAACTTTTATTTACCTAAATTTATTATTAGATTTTTTTAATTTGAGGAAAAAATAGATCTTACATTTTTATATCTGAAGAAACGATGGAATGTGTGTTTCCTGAAAATATCATTTGCTGCTATAAAATGGGAGTTCATTTCAATATTTTTAAGCGCTGTGTATATTTATGCCACCCTCAAAAAGGGTATAAAACACTTTTGTCTAGGACATTCTCTTGGCACCTTTTCTAATTCAATTTTCCATTGCATCTATCAGACATCACCACTTGCTAATATCTATAGCACCATAGATTAGTTTGCCTGGTTTTGGATATCATGCAAGTGGGTCCAGAGTGTAGAAATTCTTTTGTTCCTCACTTGTTTGGCTCCGTGTAACGCATGGAGATCATCTGTGTTATGGTGTATTTCTCTGACCTGTTGAGCAACATTCTATTGTGGACCTACAGCACAGATCCCTTCTCCTATTGATGGACAGACACTACGCTTTACCCAGCATTTAATACAAATTAGGCAACAGTGACAAATTCTAATAGGTTTCTTTGTGGACATATATTTTTTCTTTCTTAGGGATGGAATTTCTGGGTGATAGTGTCCATTTCTATGAACTTTACATTTCAAAGGATCTCTAGAGTGCTCATCACATTTTTCCATCTCAGCAGTAATGGATGAGAGGGTCAGGTGCTCTGCATTTCTGTTAACATTGTCAGTCGGTTTTATTTTAACAGCTAGAGTAGGGGTTACATGAGGATGTGCTTTAATGTGTGTTGGAGAAAACGTTTTGAAAAACACTAACTTAGTAATGGAGAGGGATTTGGATTTTTATTCCCCCAGAATATGCTTACAGACGTGGAATATCCGAGGCAGTTGGTCTTCCAAGCATTCCTGTACACCCAATTGGATACAGTGATGCCCAAAAGCTCCTAGAGTAAGTTTTTAAGAAAAGTGGGGTGTCTTATACTATCATGGCAGTCATGACATTTCATCCTTTTATCACCATTATTTAATACTGATATTCTTGGAGATGGGTGCAGCAGTTAATTTTATGATCATATCAAAGAATAATAGTTTTACTCAGGAATACACTCTCTATACTGATATAAAAGTTTTAAAGAGGAAAAAATAGTATTTGTTTGTTTGTTTGTTTTGTTTTTGTGGCCATCACTTCCTCTGGTGGTCGTGGGTGCTACCCAGTGCTGCTCTGAAAAGTTATTTTTTTTAACTGTGGGAAAAAACTGAAAAGGAATACAGGCAAAAATATAATAGTATGGAGTTGGATGTGAAATTCATTTCACTGTGATGTTTACCATTTCATTGCTCTGGACAATATGTTTAATAATTAGCTGCTCTCAAACTTGTAAAATTACTCAATTTTTAAAATATGCAGATACAGTTTAATTCATCTGCTTTGAGTTAATTCAGTTTTGTTAGCCATTTTTCAAATGCCACTATCATTAATATCATTTGTGTGGAAAATTGCATTTTGCATTCAGAACATCAGGATCTAAATTGAACTTTGGAAGCACAACTTTTTTGAGGGTAGAAAACCACCTATAGATATTAAAAGCAAAGACACAGTTCCCATTTTCAACAGCTTTTTTTTAGTCTTTAAAAACCAAAATAACAAAAAGTAAATTATGTGTTTAACACAACCTCTTCTAAAAAGCAGAGGTCATTTGTTTCACAGAAATGGACAAGCCATTCAACAAAGTATACAGAAATTCAAAGGGCCCAGCGTATCCAAAACCATCTTGAAAAGAATGTTGAAAGATTTCCTTTTCTTTATTTCCAAACTAGTGGGTCAGCTTGCGTATATATTTCCTAACAGTTATACAGGAGAATATAAATTGATACATTTGCTTAGAATTGAGTTCGGACTAATACCAACTAAGTTTCAGTAATATAAAAGACATTTGTTCCTATAGTTTCCATTTCCTTCCACCTCCTTTGTGCTATTACACCCACTCCTCACATATTAACATGCTTGGCTTCTAAATAAAGCATCACTATGAGAAATTCAATGCTAATTCCAAAGTGGAGATGGCCATATCTGATTATGGAAGATGAGTGCCTGGTTCAATAACTGCCAAGTTGCATGTTGTGTAACTACTGAGCGTCACGACCCTGTCGCCTGGACACATAACCTGACACAGCCAATGTTACTCTTGCCTCACATCTAGGTGCTCATTACTGCCAGACAGACTTTGTTAATATGCAGAATCATTTTATATATATTTTTTTACTTTTGTTGTAAATATCATACAACAGGATTGTTGATAAATGATGACTAGATGTGTTGCCATATGAAATATTCATTATATGTATATCATCACGTTTCTCATTATACCTACTCCTCACTTACCAACTACTTCATGACGTGACACTTTGCATCATGAAAATCTCTTTGTAGACTCTTGTAAACTGTGCGACACACACAGTGGGTGGGCGAAGTGGTAGCGGCTCCCGAGCATTTCAGGAGAATCCCAAGATGGCCTCCAGGAAGCTGGGATGCGCTGCCCTGGGCCCTGGGCCCTGGGCCCCTCCTGCCAGCAAAGCCCTGGTCTCACCCGGGGGCCAAGAGTGATGGCAGCCAGGCAGCACTGAGCCAGGGGCTCCTGTTCTGCATTCCAGCTCACAGGTGCCCTGAATCATGCAGCTCAGCGTTGCTATGGAGCTAGAAGAGAGGGGGTGGGGGAAGAGGTATCAGCAAGGTCTGGGGTGAAAATATGTGCAAGTTTAATGACTTGCCAAAATGAAATGAACTGGGCCTAAAGCCCTCTGGACCCTGGTTCACAGCCAGCCTCCCAAAGCCCAGGCTAGAAGCCCTGAACCTCTGTAATTCCAAAGACCCTTATGGCCCAGTAGGTTCCCCGGGCGACAGAGGAACTGCCTGTCCCGGCAAAGATGCAAAGCCTCAGAAATACAAAGAGACAGTTTGACTCGGTGAACTTCCGTTTTCCTTTAACTAATAGTGCATTTTGTGTCCAACAGAAAAATGGGCGGATCAGCACCCCCAGAGAACGACTGGAAAGGAACTCTGAAAGTACCCTACAACGTTGGACCTGGCTTTATTGGAAACTTTTCTACACAGTTAGAGGACTAGTGTACTTCCGCTCTGTTTGGGGACAGCTTTTTTTTGTGGCTAGCAATTAGGGAGGAGGGCAGGGAAATAAAACCAGCTAGCAACAAAGCTGCCAATTAAGAGGGAAATGTTCATACGGTTACAATCAACTGATATTAGTCTCTCTGTGTGTGTGTGTGTGTGTGTGAGAGAGAGAGAGAGAGAGAGAGAGAGAGAAACCCTTTTTTAATGTGTAAGACTTAAAGTTCATTGTGAGCAGCAACTTGTAATGCATTTTTGTACAGCTTGTCCTTTTTTCTTCATTAGAAAAGTCAAGATGCATATTCAGTCCATCAATAAAGTGACCAGAATTTACAATGTGATTGGGACGCTCAGAGGAGCCGTGGAACCAGGTAAATCAATCACGGATTCAGTCATTGGTGGAACAACCCTCCCATGTAGGGAAAGTCACTCTTTCAGGGACTTGACAGAACCATAAAATACATAATACGAGATGAGCGTCTTAAAAGTAATTATCAATGGATTTTTTTATTGCGATGAAGTTAACCTTTGCATCATGACAAGTGTTGTGAAGAAAAGAATACCAGCTGCTGAGGCAAGGTTAGCCACATGGCCGGGGGGAACTGTGCATCCTCAACTAAACCGTCAAGGGAGGAAGCCTCAGAGCAATCCTATTGGCTTGATGTTTCCACTTTCTGAATTTACTCATCACATATTTTTATGGATAAATATCCTCTTTAAAACAAAAATGAAAAAAAAAAAACAAAAAAAAAAAATGAAAATGTAAATCCACCATGAATTAATACATCCTTTACGTACCTTTATTTTCCACAACTGAAATTAATATATAGACATAGAATTTGAGGCATATTGAATAAACACACACACACACACACACTAACTGCTGAGACATACACAATAATTTTCCTTTCAATATGACCAGGTATATAATCATTACAACTCGGTGGTTTGACAATACCCAATTAGAAGGCAGATATGGGAATAATAGAGGTCTCACAAAGCACACAAGCACACATCCTTACATAGGAGATTCAAAGTGACATCTCTTTTTATAAACCTCTAGTAGAGTCTAAGTTCATTGTTTCCATTCCTCAGGGACTATGAGGGTACATGTAATATATCTCACATATCTTATAAAATCTAAAGAATTAAGTTGCTTTTCTTACATGGCAGCCAGTGCTTTCATCAGGAAACAATAATGCTAATGAAAACTAAACAATATATAATAACTGGCTATTCATCGACTCAAAGGCAAGAACAAAGACACATACAGTGATGCACAGGGTGGAACCACTCCATAGTGTTTACAGGATTGTGACTGTTTGCAAACAGATTGCCAGACTTTTCTGAGTTATGTGATTCGTGTTACCAACCTTCCAGTGTGAGGTCTACAAGGTAACCCTTCATACAACCTAGATATGCACACCTGACTTTTCCTCAACACTGTGTATTGCCAACTCTGTCCAAACATGGAGCTGGAGATATAGTAAAAAAAAAAAAAAAAGAACACTTTTTTAATGACCCAGAGTAGAGACAAGAAGATTACAATTAATTGGGAATGACAGTCACACATGTAAATGGGATAAATGCTGTATTTGCTAGGAATGTATTTCCCCAAGAACTGTGTAGATAGAGTAAATTGCTACTTGTGTGGAAAAATGTATAGGAAGAAAAGCTTATTGCTTGGAAAGAATATTTAAGGTTTACCTTGAGAGTGGAGGAGAAGGAGTAAGAAGCGAAGAAGTTACTGCACACCTGCAATGTTCTCTCTCATTCTGAAAATACCAGAAGCAAAATTATAGGTTTGGGAGAATAACAGAATTATATAAAATCAGTAAAGGGGATAATTTTATGGAGTAGGGGCTAAATAACTTCTACGATTACTGTAGCTTATTATTTTTTAATCTTGCCATTATCTTCTTCACATACAAGAAACATAAATATCAGGAAAAATCAGAAAAAATTAAAGTATGTTCTTTAAGAACATTGCTATTTCTCTTTGATTTGGGAATGCTTTGTGTGTAGGTTCAATAAACCACTTTGAAGTTTGCTGTCTTACTGACCTGAAATAACTATTGATCTTTCAATGATACTTTCTAGACAGATATGTCATTCTTGGAGGCCACCGAGACTCTTGGGTTTTTGGTGGCATTGACCCTCAGAGTGGAGCAGCTGTTGTTCATGAAATTGTGAGAAGTTTTGGAAAGCTGAAAAAGGAAGGTAATATAAATAAAGAGTAACACTGAGTGTCAGTTTAGTCCTCTGCAAATCCCCGTATAATTACTTACCTCTTACACTTTTTAAAATTTGAAGATCATGTTACTGGGCTCTTACAGTCTTTTAACAATCCATACATCAATTGTATCAAGCATATTGGTACATATGTTGCCATCATTATTTTCTAGACATTTACTTTCTTTTGAGCCAGTGCTATCCACTGTTTTTTCCCTCCCACTACCCTCAAGACCTCTCGATAAATGATAAATTATTATTATTCCTATTCATATCTTACACTGACCTCTGATTCCCTTCTGTCATGTATTCCACTGTTGATCCCCCCCAGAGGGGGGGGGCGCATTCCCCTTTCTCCTCTCTATCTCTATATTCTCCCTACCTTTCTGGTATCACTATCCCCATTCCTATTCCTGGATTCTCTAAGTCATGGACTCTTACCTCTTAGTGATACCTGTGTACATTCTCCAGTCTTGCCTGCAGTGAAAGATAAAACTGGGGGTCAGAAAAGTGGGGGGTATGGAAACATCAAAGAACCAGAGGAATATTGTGTGTTTCACAGGTATTTTATTGCTTCTTGATGGACTCATCCCTTCCCTGTGACCCCTCTTTGAACAGATGTCCCATTATCAACAGATGGGCTTTGGATCTTTTTTCCTACACCCCTTTTCCAAACATTATGTTTTTGTGTGCTTTGGGTCTTTGCCTGGTACTTGCCCCAGCTAAACCCTATGACCACACAGGCTGATGTGCTTCTTCCATATGGGTTTGATGCTTCTCTGCTAGATGGCCACTTGTTTAACTTCAATCCATTAAGAGCCCAGATACTATAACTTTTGATAACCAGGAACCATCCACTTTCTTTACCACATTTGCCTTTGCCCCTATTTTGTCTTTTGTGATTGTGCCAGGAGGGTGAGCATCACAGAATGCAAGGTTATTAAAACAAAATGTTCTTGAATGAGCAGAGACCTGAAGTCTGTCCACTACCTCAGTGTATTGCCATGTGTGCCTAGACCGGTATATCTACTTGTATGTATTAACATATGTACCTATTCTTATATCTCTATCCATAACTACTACCTAGATTCTTTTTCTGTTTCCTTTTACCTTCCTCCTGCCTTCCCATCACACTAGCCTACTTCCACCTATTAGCAATTCCACTCAGCTAGATTGCTGTTGCTCCAAAACCCTATATATCCTGGAGGATATCTCTATATCCTCCTTGTTGTGGATTTAATCGTCTCATATTTTTATGAAGGATCGGCAATATGCTATTTTCAGTAGCTAGAGTACCAAGTAGTATCAAATAACTTGCAGTAAATAATGGCTATATTTCTGGTATTGGTTCATTAGTTATACTCTTATTTACTCAAGAATAACCATATGATAGATGTTTGTTAAATTATAATCTGAAGTAAAGGAATTATACTGTAGGCCACTGGGAAAAAAAATAAAGTTCTCTTTTCAATTTAGAGGTCATGTAATTAGACTAGAGAAACAAATTTATAGACACTCATATATGTGGAACAGAGAATTTTATATCAAAGAGTAATTATATATTAAGGAAATAGCCCAGCGCAGTCTCGATCAAGTCCATAAGTCCGATATTAGCCCCTATGTCCGATACCAGTCTATAAATTCTTCTTTAGACTTACACAGCCGGGCAATAATGCCAAATGCAGGAAGAGCTCAGGCAAGTAGGTGGGAGGACTTGTGGACTCCATGAGAGTGGAAGCATCTCAGTGCTTGCAGGGTCTCCATACGGCACCTGCAGCTCCAGCGTCCTGACTGCCATCAGCACAGCTACATAGCTACCTGTCTTCCCGCAGGAAGATGAAGCAGAGAGAGTGTCTCCCACCTCCTGGGACACAAGAGTTCCTAGAATCCTCAGAAGAAGGCCAGGCCCACACAGAGGTATCCTTGGCTATCCACCCCTTCACAAGTTGACAGGAGATGATGTGACTGCCACAATGCTTTTAACAAATGACAAAAATAAAGCACTAGGCTCCCTGACAAACTGTAAAATATATTTATAATAAGTACATTAGAAATATTTATTAAAATAATAATTTTGGACCACTTAATTTTACTATATGTGCTGCTGAAGCAAGCACAGGACCACTTAGTTTTATACATGCACTGCATCAGTAATCTATGTCATGAAATTTGCAGTATAGCTACCTAGTTAACATATTTGAAAAAGATGTACATTCATGCTCTTTCCAAAGAAAGGTTAGTCAAGAGAATACAAAAATTACCAAACGATAAAATTAATATCACGGGTAAGTAAGATTTTGTTGAATATAACTATAAACTGGTCACAGCAGTACACCAACAGAGAGCCACCAGAAAGTCAAGCTGGACTCAGCTGAGGAGGTGAAATGAGGAATAATATTACTGACATCAGACAGGTTTGGGCTGAAAGCACAGACTCTCAAATGATAAATTGTTTTTGACTCTGAAAAATGTTTGACTCTGTCAATCAAATAAACTATGGATAACACTTAAATAATGAGAATTTCAGAACAATTAATTGTGCTCAAGCAGATGCTGTATGTAGACTAACATGCGGTCATTTAGAATAAGAGGACACTGCACTGTTTAAAAATCAATAAGAGCATGTTTCAGGATTGTATTCTTTTACCATACTTATCCAATCTGTATTCTTAGCAAATAAGTGAGAGGTGGGCTATTTGAAGACGAACATTGCATTGGATTTGAAGGAAGGCATGTAAGAACGTATAATAAGCAGAAGACAGAACCTCATTTACTGACAGTGAGGCAGATTTGGGGCACTAGATGATGGTCAAAGACCTCAACCTTCAGTATCAATTACAATTCCTTGTTAAAAAACATCAATTCTCTCAACTGGATTGGAGTTATACCATTAACACAACTCCTTTTTTCAGTTGTTTTAGTGTACTTACAGGAACACTAAAATGACACTTCAGATGGCTATTTTTTTTTAATTATCATTATATATTAAGAGCAGAACATTTACTCTCCTTACTGATCTTACAAGTAAGCTATATAATGATAAATGGAGAAAACATTGAGATTGGCAAGGATTTTATTTTACTTAGATCCACAATCAATATTTGTGGTATCAGCGGTCCAGAAATCAGATTTATTGGGAAATCTGCTGTACCGGATGTTTTTAAAGTTTTAAAGAGCAAAAATGTCACTTTAAGTTCTAAGATGGCTTTAAGCTGACTGACTGAAGCTACAATATTTTCAATAGCCTCACAAGCATTTGAAAGCTGCAAAATGAATAAAGAAGGCTGGAGAATTGATACATTTAACTGTGGTGTTCATGCAGAATATTGAAAATACCCTAACAGCTAGAAAAATAATAAATCTGTCTCTGAGAAACTATAGTCAGACTGATCCTTAAAAGTGAGAATAGTAAATCTTATCCCATGTACTTTTGACATGCCATCAGGTGGATCAGTCCCTCCAGAAAAGTCCTGCTTGGTTGAGGTTTGGTGAAAAAGAGGAAGACCCTCAATGAGATGAAGGCAGCTGGAGGGGGCTCCAATATGACAATTGTGAATGTGGTACAGCCTTGGGCAACGTTGTCTTCTAATGTCCATCATGTTGCTATGGGACAGAGTTGACTACAGAGCATCTGACAATTTTGACATACATGCACTCTTTAACACATCATTAGGTTCCAATGACCAAACACATTTGTGAAAATGAGCATGATATGGAATGATGAAGGGTGATCACATCAAATTTATAAAGGGAGGATGATTTCTTAGTTGCTTTCTTGTGTGGCTGCCAGTTAAAATATTTACATAACTGTCAGATTAGGACATGGCATAATTGACTAGTCACTGAGATTCATGAGCCCGACTATTTGACACATAATCTTACCCAGCGACACATTTGCTTTTCAATTCTGTGTTTGTTGCTACCGAGCATGCTCAGTGAGCAAAAGAGTTACACTTAATTATCCCAACAATTAACCAAATAGCATGGCTCCCATTACTCTGTTTTTCAGGTATACCGACCCAGAAACTGAGGCTTAGTAAATTTGAATCATAAGTCATTGGTTGCTCTGGCAGAAAGCGAGGGCATGACTATTGTAAACAATATGATCTTTAATTGAATAACTTAAACAGACCACTGATACCTTCATATGTAGAATTTATCTTTATCAACTCAAGAGATTATTTTGTGTCCTTCGAGTGTTTTTTATTCTTTGTTCCATTTTAATACTATTGTAACACTTTGTGTTGACATCAGTTTTAAATTTTTACAAAAGGAACTTCTTTAAGTAGTCTCATAACAAATATAGATTTTCTAACATAACCAGCAAAGTTTCTTTGTCTCTTTTGAAGCTTGGTAAAGTCTTGAATACATAATTAATCATCTGAATATATGTGGGTGTATATTGATGTTTATGTGTGTGATATATAGCATATATTACATATAGTCACAAATACTATATTTTAGGATGGAGACCAAGAAGAACAATTCTGTTTGCCAGCTGGGATGCAGAAGAATTTGGTCTACTTGGGTCTACTGAGTGGGCAGAGGTTAGTTGGGAGTTTTCTATAAGATACATTTTTATTGTAATGAAACAGTCAGGTTTATTCATGTTCACTAGAGAGCATGTACTTTCCACCCTCAAAAAAGAACCCTGCTCTGGTCTCTTCACACT
>PVJH01035075.1:0-20250 GCA_004026705.1 Nesogale talazaci
TTAGGGGGGGGCTTTATTTATTTATTTATTTATTTTCTGATCAAGTCTCCTCTTACAGCTCTTATAACAACCCATCCATCAATTGTATCAAGTATGTTTGTACATATGTTGCCATTAGATTATTTCTTTGGGGGGGGGGGTGCATCACTGCTCTCAGGTGGTGGGAGTAGCAGGCCCAGCCCCACTGCTGGAATTGAACCTCCGTCCCAGTGGGCCGCAGTCCCGCGCACAACCACTACGCCACCGGGGCTCAGCCCCGCCATTAGATTATTTCTTGGTGACTAGCCCTGCCTTAAAATATAAGGCACAGATTCTTATCTTCTTTAGTCATTGTACCTAGGAGAATGCTAGCTTATGAGAGATATTCGACAAACATTTGTTAAATGAATTCATCAGTGAATAAATGAATGATTTTCAACATTCTTGTCTCATTTCTCCCCTCTCCATTCCACTTCTTGATTGCATCGTTCATTGTTTCTTGCCTATACTGCAGAGGTCTCTTACTTAGCTTTCTCTCTGCTTCTCACATTACGCCTACCTTCACACTTCAGGAAGGATTATCATACTAAAGTACAGAATTGATTGCATTGTTCAGGTCCAACAGAAATGATGAATCTGGGTAGCCATGCTTATTCCATATGACCCTGTTGCTTAGAAATAGTTTCCTGATTTGGCACTTATCATAGTGGACTGTGCGCTGTTTCTGTGCAATGACCTGTTGTCGCAGTTTTAGCGGCCATCGAGTAGAATCTGATTCATAACAAGTCAATGGAGCAGAATGAAACTGCCCTGTGGAGTTTCCTAGCCTGTCCTTTTTACAGGAACCCTGAGTCTTTTCTCCTAGAAAATCACCGGTGGGTGACCTGCCAAAGGCTTGCTTTAGGACTGAGTGGTTAGTCATCGCACTTCTGACGCCCCTTAGTTTTCAAGAACTTGTTTTCATTTGCTCTCACTGGATTGACTTTGAGAATACCTACTTCCTCACTCTTTGCGCTTACCTGGGGTGATCTCTCCATCTGAAAGGGGTTCTTCTTCATTATCCATTGCTGACATGTCTTTCTGTGACCATCTCAAGCACCTTCTTCAAAAAAAGTCTCCAGAGGTCTCCCTACTTTGTGGCATCCCTGTTCACGAGAACTACCTCTTTTTCCCACACATTACTGTGCTGGTTTGGAACCGGGCTTTTGTTTATTCATGAGGCTGTTAGAGCCAGGTCATTCAGAAGTCGACTGCCCATCCCTTCCTTTTTTCAAGAAGTTGTGAACAGAGATGTCCGCTCAAGAAAATGGCAGCGATTCAGATCGGTACCCACTCCAAAGAAGGGTGAGTCATCCAATGGAACGTGGAAATGATCTAGCCATGTCACGGGCGTCACACGCAAGTAAATTGTGGCTGATAACAAGGGTGCAGAAGTGGATGGACGTGGAGCAGGCAGAAGAAATTCAAACGGGGCTCAGAATCAGGTGTGGAATAAGGGTGACCACTGGTGTCGGATGGCTTTCTACTGCGAGCTGAGAATCGCAGAACGTGCTGTACTTGTGTTTCCTTGAGTAGAATAAGGCATTCAAGAGTGTGGATGCTAACAAACGATGGATGACCTTGTGAAGGAGGAGAACTTCAGAGCACTGAACTGTGCTCATGCGCAAGCTATCCAGAGAGCAAAGGGGGCAATTGTTTGAACAGAGCAAAGGGATGTGATATATATATATTTGGCATCACTGCCCTCAGGTGGTGGGAGTAGGAGGCCCAGCCTTTGCTCTGTGGAGCTGGAATTGAACCTCCATCCCAGTGGGCCGCAGTCCCGCGCACAACCACTACGCCACCAGGGCTCAGCTGGGATGTGACATATTTTAAAATCAGGAGAGGTGCATGCCCAGGCTGTATTCTTTAACCATATTTATTCAATTTGTGTCCTGAGCAAATCATGTGAGAACCTAGACTCTACAAACGAAGAAGACAAGGTAGAGACTTGGAGATTAACAACTCACAGAGGACATGACCTTTCATGCCGAAAGTGAAGAGGATGGAGTGGGAAGTGCTGTCTGATGAGGACCAATGACTACCACTTCTCCTAGGGATTGCAACCTCAGGTAAAGAAAACAAAAATTGTCACATTTGGACTGATAAAAACTATCTTGATAAATGAAGAAAAATCTAATGAGGTCAAGAATTTCATTTTACTTGAATTCACAATTAATGTCCATTGAAATAGCACTGAAGAAACCTACAGTTGCTACAAAAGACCTCTTTAAAGTGTTACAGAGCCCTCCAATAAAATTATTTATAAGAAATACAATTCAAGGCTGAGCCCCCCCGGTGGCGTAGTGGTTGTGCGCGGGACTGCGGCCCACTGGGTTGGAGTTTCAATTCCAGCTCCACAGAGCAAAGGCTGGGCCTCCTACTCCCATCACCTGAGGGCAGTGATGCCTAAAAAAAAAAAAAAGGAAAGAAAGAAACACAATTTTAAAAAAGGAGAGAGGGCTGAGCCCCGGTGGCGGCATAGTGGTTGTGTGCAGGACTGCGGCCCACTAGGATGGAGGTTCAATTCCAGCTCCACAGGAGCAAAGGCTGAGCCTCCTACTTCCACCACCAGAGGGCAGTGATGCCTAAAAAGAGAGAGAGAGAGAGAGAAAGAACTAAAGCAAGAATGTCTCCAAGATGGCTCTGACCTAAACCATGGTATTCTCAATTTTGTCATATTCATATGAAAGCTGGACAGGGAATGTAGAAAATGGATTCCTTTGAATTATGAGAGCACCTAAAAATACTGAAATTATCAAGCACTGCTAGGAAAACACCTGAGGTTATTTTGGAAGGTGTGTAGCTGGAGAGCTCATGCAGCTTTGCTAACAGAAGGCCCCGGTCCTTGGAAAAGGAGGTCATGGTTGATAAAGGAGAAGTGGAAGGTTGTCGAAAAAGAGGAACACACTCAATGAGATGACGTGACACAGCGGCTGCACCAAAGTGTCAAACAGACACGTGTGAGGGTGATGCAGGGCCAAGTCGTGTTTCATTCAGTGACGATGAGCATAGTTCCTGGGACACTGTGAGTAAAAAGCAACGGGGTGACACTAAAACCACAACAACTGCTCCTCTTTTAGACAACGAAGATATTTTAAGTTTCAAGTAGCAGAAACCCTGATTCTAATTTAAACCCTAAGGATGTTCTCCTATGTTTCATAAGTCTATAGCAAAGTCATGCTCCAGCACTAGTTAACACACTAAGTCAATGATGTCTTGGGCGATGCGGGCTCTCAGCTCTCTACTGGACCCTCCTCAGAGTTTCCCCTTTGAAAGTTTGGTGTTAACAGAGCTCACATGGCATGTGGAACCAAGAATTGCCAGAAGTAAAAACGTGACTGTCTCTGGCTTTTTCTGCAGGGGAAAAGGACACTTTTAACAGAAAGATCTCTTCTCTGATGTCCACATACCCATTTCAGAACCAATCACTAGGGATGGCTTTGCCAGGGATAGATTATCTGGGCCTAGGCAAGAGACTAGATAGGCAACTCCATCTCTAGAAAAGGTAAAATTAAACTACACTTTCTAAAATTATTACTTCCAGGCATAGAATTGTTGCTGGAATCTTTATTAATGCTTTCATATTTTCAAGTAAAACTGCTTCATATAATAAAGATATATAGCTAACAAAATCCTAGCATAAATCACTTGAAGCATATTTTTTTTTGGCAAAGGTTGAAATGTCTTTTATATAAAGTAGCATTTGTTAATATAAATAAATATCCTCTTAAAAAGAGTTATGTAATAATTATGTCTTCATTTCTAGCCCTTCAAAAATTCCCTTGTTAATATGATTAATAAACAATCTCTCTGAACCAAGGAAATCATGTACATGGTGGCAGGTGATTAATCTTACTGCAAAATGAACAGAACCTAATATTTATGGAGAAATTACTGGTAGGTATATGGTCTATTTCCATGATTAAAAAATCACCGGTCCAGCACCAAAACCAAAACGAATGTAAAATGAACACTGAAAGATTCAAACACAGAGGAAGACAGAGGTTGGCTTAATGCAACCTCCAACAAAGCCCCTTTCTCCACCCCATTCATACTCATCCATGAGAATTTCCATGGTCTTTCATGATCTTGCTGCTCTGAGCACCATGATTCCTGACAACCTGGCCCAGCCATGGCAGATGTCAGACCTAAGTCTTCTAGTTGTAGTCAATTGATCCAGAAATTACATCTGACCCAGTTAAAATCTTTCCCTGGAAATGTTGAACTTGATAAAAAATGTAAGCTCTCTCTAGTGATGGCCTGAAGTTCATGGGCAGTGCAAATGAGTTAAAGCAATTGACTGGCTACTGGAAAACTGGATGCTCCATCCACCCAGAGATGTCTCAGAATAAGGGGTTAGTGATCTACTTCCAAAACGTTAGCCATTGAGAACCCCATAGAGAATAATTCTTTTATATATTATTGCTACAGCTTTATTGGCACTTCTTTCACATAGCATACCATTCAACATCTCAATCATATCAAGAAGAGTTGCACAGATATTACCACAATCAATTTTAGCACAGTTTCTGAAGAACAATCCTATTCTGACACTCTATGAGTAAAATAAGCAAAGGTATTCAGCTTTGAGAATCATAAGAAACTGTGGATAACCACAAGAAGAATAGAAATTCCAAAACATTCTACTGTGTTCCTGCAGAACCTGTACATAGATCATAATCCTTTTTTTTTTACTTTTTTTTGTTTTGTTTTTGTTTTTGTTTTTGTTTTTTGGGCATCACTGCTCTCTGGTGGTGGGAGTAGGAGGCCCAGTCCCACTGCTGAAATTGAACCTCCATCCCAGTGGGCCGCAGTCCCGCACACAACCACTACGCCACCGGGGCTCAGCCCCATAGACCGTAATCTAACAAAGCAATGTGCATGGTTCAAAATCAGGAATGGTGTATGACTGACTTCTTCTCACTATATTTATGCAATCTGTCTGCTGAGTAAATACCTCAATGATGTGGATTATATGAAGAAGAGCATGGCATCAGGATAGGAGAAGACTTCTTAACAATGCCCAAGCTCAGTCTCTTAATCTCAGGGGTGTGGGTCCAAGGCCCACATTGAATTCCATTTGTGGGGGGGATCCAGTCCCTCACACTATCACTGCTCCAGTAGGTACAGTTGTACAGTTAAGATATGTAAAGATTGGGGGCTGAGCCCCGGTGGCCGTAAGTGGTTGAGTGCAGGACTGCAGTCCATGGGCTTGGCGGTTCAAATCCAGTGGCGGCTCACAGGAACAGCACTGGGTAGCTCCCACAACCACCAGAGGGCAGTGATGTCCCCCCTCAAAAAAAGATATGTAGGCTGAGCCTCGGTGGCGTAGTGGTTGTGCGCGGGACTGCGGCCCACTGGGACGGAGGTTCAATTCCAGCAGTGGGGCTGGACCTCCTACTCCCACCACCGGAGAGCAGTGATGCCCAAAAAAAAAAAAAAAAAAGATATGTAAAGGTTATAGTAAAATCATAGAGCATAAAATAGATAGGGGAGAAAGTAAATGGAGGAGTCAGACACGTTTCATGGTAGCATGCTCACCTCAGCCTTTCCTGGTTGCCCACATAAGGATTCAGGAGGAGAGGATGGGGGGGAGGGGAGAGTGATTTATTTATAACCAAGGCTAATATATCTTTAGGGGGCATGAAAGTCCCCTGATTACAGGTAAAGACATACATCACAGAAAAGGGTTGTACTATAGGTAATACAATAATGGGAGGGGGATCATCTAGAGGTGTACACACAATCAGACAGGAGAGGGATTAAGGGTACACAGGTGACAAGATGGGTGGATCCTAGATTCAGTATGGCAGCCTAGTCTTGTTTGTCCTTCAACTGGATATTTGATTTATTCTAAGCTTTCAGGGGAAGCAATCCACTGTCCTTAACAGTAGGAAGTAAGCCTCATCTATGGCGGGACAGATAATAGGGTCTTCTTGCTCTGGATGGCAGGTGCCTTCAGAGACGTAACTTGACAATCATTTATCATTAGTTGCAAGCAGTGCCCTAGATCTGACACATATCAGGGGGAGAGAAGCTGGGGGAGTCTTTTTATATTCCACAAAGTAATATTAAAGTGCCTTTTTAATAAGATCGAGATTGCAGCCTTCAGTATGGGTTGCAACCCAATGTAAAGAAAATCAAATCCTCACCACTGAACTAATAGACAGTAGCACCATAACTGGAGAAAAGATTGAAGCTGTCAAGATTTTCCTTTTGCTAAGCTGCACATTCAAGGCTCATGGATATAACCATCAAGAAATCCAAGGATGCACTACATTGTGATTTAAAGGGGTGAAGAGCAAGGATGCCAACTTCAGGACTAAAACATGCTTTGCCCAAGCCATCATATTTTCTTTTGTTTGTTTGTTTGTTTTTGTTTGTTTTTTTGTCATCATATTTTCTTTTTTTTTAATTAAAAAATTTTTTTTTTAGGCATCACTGCCCTCAGGTGGTGGGAGTAGGAGGCCCAGCCTTTGCTCCTGGGAGCCGGAATTGAACCTCCATCCCAGTGGGCCGCAGTCCCGCGCACAACCACTACGCCACCAGGGCTCAGCTGCCATCATATTTTCAATGACCTCATGTGCATGTGAAAGTTGGTCACAGAATTAGGAAGACCACAACAGCATGGATGCATTTGAATGATGACACTGGTAAAGAATATTGACAGAACAAACTGCCAGAAGAACAAACAAATGTCTTGGAATGTTAGAGAACTAGCCTCTAACATATCCTCATGAGTCCGGTAGGCACAAATGTACAGTAATGATAATTATAGATTATAGTAAAGTCATAGAAAATGAACGGAAATAATGGAGTTAGACACATTTTATGGTAGCATGTTCACCTCAGTCCCACTTGGTGGTCCATGTAGAGAGATAGTGAATAGTAGGAGGAGAGGGAACAGGGAGGAGAGTTGGAGGAGATGGGGGAGGAGAGGTGGCCAAGAGAGAACTCCTTTATTCTGACCAGCCTTATGTATCTTTTGGGTTCATGCAAGGCCCCCTAATTGCAGGTAAGGACATACATCACAGGAAAGGGTTGTCCTATAAGTATTACAATAACGAAATGGCCAATTTAGGGGTATACACTTCATAGGAAGGGGCAGTGTCGAGTGCCACATGTGACCAGGGTAGACCCCAGACATGTGGATGTGACAGAACAGGTTTGACTTGTTCTCTGGATCTTCAGAGACCATTTACAGGAAGATGTGAACTCTTACCTTGACCAGATTGATGGTAAATAGACTTTGGGGAGAAATAATCTATTGTAATATAACAGCAGGGGTTGAGCCCTCTAGCCAGCAGTCTGGCAGGCTGGAAGCATCTGATCTTTAGAGGAGACCGAGTTTGGGAAAAGTCTTATATTCATCTGACATTGGACGAAGTAAAGCCAGAAGGCTCCTTAAAATCCAAAATGGCGAGACTTCATCTCACATTCTGTGGACACACTGTCAGGAGAGCCCAGTTCCTGGAAAAGGATCTCATGCTTGATAAAGTAGAAGATCAGTGACAAAGACAAATGTCATCTGTGTAGCTCAGGTTGTTCATGAGTCTTCCTCCTGGCTGAATGCCAGGCTCTTCTTCCAAGAGTCCAGGTTCTCAGATTATTTGCTCAGCATACAATTTGAATAAGCATGATGCACACATTTCCTGATTCTATTTATATTTTTACATTTCCTGATTTTAAATGACTATCTCCTTGTTCTCTTAGAACACTTGTCTTTAGGTTTAGAAACAGGTTCCTCAGGAGTACAATTGGGTGTTCTGGAATTCCTATCCTCTGCAAGAGTATCTGTAAATGTTTTTATGATTCATAGGCTTGAATTCCATTGCTTGGTAAATACAACTCATGTAAATGTTTTTTTGTGGTGTTCTCTGCTGTTGGTCAAGATCCAACAAATATCAACAATGAAATATCTTGTTCTACAACCACCTATGAATCTAGCTTGAATTTCTGGTAGCTCCCTGTTGATGTACTACTCCAACAATTTTTGAATGATCTTTAACAAAGTTTTACTTGGGTGTAATATTAAAGACACTGATTGAGGTCATCTTTTGGGAGTAATAGGTACAAATAGAGATCCCTTTTGGCCAGTGGGCCAAGTAGCTGTCCTCCAAATTTCTTGATATAGACCAGTAAGTACTTCCAGTGTTGAATCAATTAAAAAAAAAAATTGCTGGGCTGAGCCCCAGTGGCATAAGTGGTCGAGTGCGGGACTGCGGCCCACCGGCTTGGTGGTTCACATCCAGCAGCTGCTCTCCAGGAACAAGGCTGAGTAGCTCCCATGACCACCAGAGAGCAGTGATGCTCCCTCCCCTCCAAAAAAAAAAAAACAATTTTGCCAACTCATGCTGCATCAATTCCTGGGGCCTAGCTTTCCCCCCAGTGGAATCCGTGCATCTTGGGCTTCACATTTTATTACATTAGTTCTTGTTCATATGTGATCTCTTGCCATGTTCCAGCGAATGATCAGTAAGTATTAATGCATCTCGATTGCATGTTTGATCCATTTCAGATTGAAGGCATTTGTAAAATTCTTCAACTTCTTTTTTTTTTTTTTTCTTCAACTTCTTTATTATTAGTTTTAGTGGTTGATTTGATAGTGCATTAAGTTGACTACTAGTTGTAAAAAGTGGTCTTCCTTTTATACGCATGGATATTACCCTATTCCTGACAACATGGCGCTTCAAGATAGACCTGGAAATGTTCTTTTCGATGGTGACTGTGATGCCATATCTCTTCACTTTGTCATTCCTAGTTAAGTAAATCATGTAACTGTCCAATCCACAATAGCCAAAACAATCCATTTATGCCTAGGATATCAGTTATTATGTGTTCCATTTCATTTTTGACAACTTCTGATTTTCCTAGTTTCATACTGTGATTGGTAAGTTGATTGTGCCTACATCGCCAATGAACACATGTGAGATTAACTGAAGGGCAAAGAGATAAATGGCTCTATAAGTCTTGCTTTTCTGGTCTCTTGCTCTTTGATGATTGGACCAGTGTGCGCCTGCCTTGCTTATTCTCTGCCTCAATTTGCAAACTACACTACCTGTGGTACATCTAACCCATGGACTGTATGACTGTAATTTGATCTTCCTTCCAGACCTGCTTTGCTACGCTACTGGAGTATCTCTTGAGCTTTGGACTATCGAACCCTGTCATCTGGCTGACTGTTGATGACCTGTTTGCAGCCTGTGAATTTCCCTACAGAGGACCACCCAGCAGCTCTCAAGACTTGAAGGACTTCCAGTGTATTAGCTTTCTCAAAGAAGTGAGTTGCATCAAGCCATTTTTACTGTTCTATAGATTAATTATTTCTTTCTTAGATTATCTATATATCTACCTGTATATATGGCACAATAAGTCTATCGCTATAAATATAAATATATATAATTATCAGTGCCCTGGTTTTGTTTTTCTGGAGAACCCTGTCTAACATGCATACTTTGTATATTCTATGATCTGATTCTCACTATCTTGCTTCTTCTCATAAATAGTTGTTTAATGGCTCCTTGTATTTTCCATGCACTCAGGTAGGCACTAGAGAGGTAAAAATGCAGGGATAAGGTAGGGCCCTGCCTTTAAGGAACTCAGTCTCACTGGAGACTTCCATTACAATTGAAGCAATCATCTTTCTATAGCTTAGCAGTGACTCATGGAGATTTATGGAATGAATAGGAAGAAATATGTGTAGACTGGGATAGACCAGGAAATTTATTTCAGATCCAAGCCTCATTTACTTCTCCCTTAGCAGGCCACAAATTATGTAAATTTGAACAATTGATGGGTTGATCACATCCAGAGGCACCTGAGAAGATAGGTCTGGTGATCTGCCTTGAGAAGCTTACAGAGCAACTTCTATTTTGCCAACCCCATGAATCACTGACATGATGACGACGACTGTAACATTGGCTTCCTTCATTAATGCCTTTACCTTTTCCTCTTTTTCACATTAAGCTGTTGAAAACTCAAGCTAAGCAAATGCACAAGCTCTTTAAATATATGAATGGGTTTTAAGTTCATTCTTAATTGCAAGTCCTCATGTAAGAACAGCTCTTGCAGACTACAACCCAACGCTTAGTCACGATGCCATCAGGGATCCCATGAGCAGTTACTTCTTATGATTTGTCTCTATTGGACACTTTCGCTCATGAAGGGATCACTGATAATATGGGCGCTATAGCAAAGCATAGAGAAGAAAGCTGATGGTGGCCAGCTTTCAGGAAAAATAGCACCTGGAGTTTGAAGGCTTGTCTTAAAACAAGGAACCATCTAAGAGAGGTTAGCTAAGTCCATCTAGAAGAAACACACTAGCCTAAGTGATCCAGGGATTTGTAAATAAGCAAATCCAAAGTCAGAGGAGGTTACTGACTTTAAATTATGAACACCCAGTTTGGAACTTAAATTATAAACTTAAATTATGAGTTTAAATTATGAACACCCAGTTTGCAGAAGGCTATGGGTGACAATGAAAGTCTAAAATACATTTGCAGAGACCTCAAGTGGATTGAATCTCCCTAGGGCCTTGGCCCAGATAGGTGAATAGTTCTGTCTTCAGACAGAGTGCATTGAAAAATGGATTAATACAGAAATAGCTTAAAATTTAACATAGTACGACTTGTTTTTCCTTTAGATCCTCATTCCCTTTGTGGCCCTGGGCAGCAGCAAAAAGTCAGGGGCTGGGCGGTAAGCGTTTACGCAGGTTTCCGGAACGCAAGTTGCAACGGGGGCGGGGCGGGGGCTGTTGCCAGACTCAGACACTACTAAGGATACTACTTACAAATCGACAATTCCCCAGGAGATGAAAAAACGAGATCTTATTGAAAACCTCTTTCCCTTTCTCCTCAGCGGTACAACATTATAGTCTACACTTAGTTGAGATACACTTCTTGGAGATGCATATATTGGCAGGTCCCTTGTGAGGGGAAGTGGGAAAGGGGAGAAGTGATCGGGAAGAGATTGTGCTGTCAGCTCCTGCGAGGTTCCTTTCAACTTAACACAACATACTGTTTCCTCCACATCTCCAGATAGATAGCACATGGCAAAAATAGCGGATCTCTCCCTTGCATGAGTGAATTGAGGCAATCTCTCATGCAGTCATTAGTCATTAGTCAACTGTAGGATGATTGGATTTCTAATTCTCTCTTCTACTCTGGTTTCTAGTTATATATACATATCAGTGATTCCCAAGAATAGTCTTACTCAGCTCCTTTCCATCTGCTTAAGTATAGAATGAAGATTCAGTTTCTTTTTTCAATAAATCATTTTATTGGGGACTTGTATGTGGGATGAAGACAGAACTTTTCCACAATTATTATACTCCAAGTATTAAGCAGATTATTCACCAGCATTTGTTATGGAAGTTGAGTTAGCTATTCTCCCTGAAATTCCCAATTACTTAAGGCCTTTGTGTTGTCTAACTATGAGCCACCTCCCCTGCTGTTAGGATGATGGCTCGCTTCCATGGAAGCCTGTGGGCGGGATTCAAGAGCCATTGTCAATAGCCCCTAGCCAGATAGAAATGTTTATCTACCTCCACAGGTTAAGGTCTGGTCTTTTCACTCCCCTCTTCACATAGTAGATATTCCTTAGACCACTCCCCTTATCACTATATAGCCCTTAAGACAGCCCTCTCTTGTGACATATGTCCTTGCCTGTAATTAGGGGCCTGGCTTGGCTCCAGAGGACATCGAGGGATGGGACATAGGATACAGGGGGCAAGCCTGTTTCACTCTAGCCTGCCTCCCTCCAGGCTGACACTCTCCTGTCTCTCTCTCTACATGGACCATCTAGTGGGGTGGAGGGGAGCATGTACCATGAAACATAACTCCTATTGTTATTCTCTCTCTCTCATATAATCTCTATATCAATGTTATAATAAATAATAATTATCGCTAGACAACTGCCTGTTGAACCTTTGCTGTGAGTATATCAGAGGACTGGCCACCCCCTGATATTTGTACAACTCTTACCACAATCCGTATGTCCCTCCCTTGTGTCAAGCACATTTGTACATTTGTTGCCATCATCGTTTTCAAAACATGTTCTTTCTACTTGAGCCCTTGGGATCAGTTCCTCATTTTTCCTTCCCTTCTCACCCTCCCGCCCTCATGAGCCCTGGATAATTTTTTTTTGAGCCCTGCATAATTTATAATTGTTATTATTATTTCATGACTAACCCTGACCGAGGTCTCCCTTTACCCACTTTTCTGTTGTCCATCCACCCGAGAGGGGGCTATAGGGAGATCATTGTGATCGGTTCGCCATTTCTCCCCACACCTTCCCCCCACCCTCCTGGAAAGATTCAGTTTCTGATGCCTTCTATTCCTGAACCTGTACCCCAGCAGTCCCATTTATGAATTACATGACCATGACCTAAACCATGGCCTATTCACTGAGTTTAGTCTTCCCCTTTACACAGAGAAGACAATGATAACTCTCCCACTTAGGAACGTGCTTTGAAAAATCACAGTAGAGTCCTGGAGTTTGTGAGGCGAATGCCCCTGGCTATGCCGTAACCTAGTCCCTAAAAAGTTTTGACATAGGGCTGAGCCCCGGTGGCGTAGTGGTTGTGCGCGGGACTGCGGCCCACTGGGATGGAGGTTCAATTCCCGCTCACAGGAGCAAAGGCTGGGCCTCCTACTCCCACCACCAGGGCGGTGATGCCTTAAAAAAATAAATAAATAAATAAAAAGTTTTGACATGCACGTTAGATAACTATGCGGAGCTGAGAATTTGTAAGGGACAATCACTTTACTGGCAGCCAAACTTGGAATGCCCAATAACTGGATTCTGTCTGGCTGTTGTGGTTCCCTTCTCAGCAGCAAAAGTGAACATTGAGCAGGAACAACATCTTTGTTGCTACGTTAAACGTGGATTCCCCCAAGTAAGCCATCTGCTGATGTTCATGGAGAAAATAAAATGAAAGCAAGGAGGGGGCTGAGCCCCGGTGGCGTAGTGGTTGTGCGCGGGACTGCGGCCCACTGGGACGGAGGTTCAATTCTAGCAGTGGGGCTGGCCCTCCTACTCCCACCACCGGAGAGCAGTGATCCCTTCCCCCCTCCCCCCCAAAAAAAAGCAAGCAAGGAGGGCTAAGACAGGGGTGATTATTAGATCATTGAAGTTTCGAAGATATTGAAGAGTGGCATTTGGCATCACTTAAGTTTGAGACATGAATGACTGTACCATATTTATCATATGCAAATAAGAAAAAATTGATTGATGAACCTATTTCACTAAGTGTTTTAGCCAATGAAAATATGGAAATTTGTGGGGAGAAGCTACATGGTAAAGTAGCTTTGTGACTTGAAGAATTCAAGTGTTCAACTCCATCTCTCGTGAAAGTTAAGAAAGTTAAGAATCTATGACACAATGCAGAATGGAAATGTTGGTTATGTTAATATTTCCCCATCTAGTGAGAGAGTGCTGTTTGTATAAAAGTTACTTGTTAATATTCCTGTGTCCACTACATAAAAACACTAAGTGTTTTGAATGCCTTAAATCTCATACTTGATACTTTTGACTGGGAAAATATCAGACATATTCGATGATTTCTATTTGTTTAAAATGATTCCGTTTTAAAGGCATACCATGACTATGACATGCACATACTTTTTTTTTGTTTTTGTTTTTTTTGGGCATCACTGCCCTCAGGTGGTGGGAGTAGGAGGCCCAGCCTTTGCTCCTTGGAGCTGGAATCGAACCTCCATCCCAGTGGGCCGCAGCCCCACGCACAACCACTACGCCACCAGGGCTCAGCCCCATGCACATACTTTTTAATTTACATTTTTCCTCCCATGAATCTATTCTAAGAAACAATTGAACACAATGAGAAAAAATATGAATTGTGATGTTTATTGCAGCATTTTCCGTAATGAAAAACAACATAGAAATCAATCTAATTGTCCAAGACTAAGGGAGTGATTCGGTACATTACATATAAACCTAGAACAGGAAATGATGGAGTCTTCTAAAATGATGCTGTGAAAGACAAGGGGAAACTCTGGTGCAAACTGTTAAATTCAGAATATAAATGTGCCTCCCTGTTTGACCTCAACTGTGTAAAAACACACATCTTGAGAAAGCCTGAAGTTAATATGACAAAAATCATGCAGTGGGGAGAAAAACTGGTGACTTCTGAACTTCTTTACATCTGCTGGTGCCCTGCTGCTTCACGGTTAACTTATTCAGTGGGTAGCAGGAAGTTCTATGGTTCAGACCCACGGGGGACTTGGCAATGTGTTCCCATTGAAGACATCATGGGATCAGTTCTACTCTGGCTTGCTATAAGCTGGATTTGAGTCTACCGCAATATGATATAGTCAGTAAAACAGAAATAGCTGTCAAGGTTAAGGACATTTCTAGGCCACTTCTGTGGTTATCCGAAGTTATCATTTGCATAACTAACTATATACCATGTGCCATGTGTGTTAAGGACTAGGGGAACAAGTCAGCAGCCTATCTAGCCGCTGGAGCCCTGCGACTCTTTATATCCAATCCAATGTGAACAGGTGAAATATGCATCACTTCCATGCTAAAGCAGCCTCTGCCTTCTCTTGTCTGTTGATTGATTTAAGAGATTGTATGATTGATTATAGGATCGTGCCTACAACACTGAGTCACCACATGGAGGATTCCTGGAGAATTGCGTGGACCCGTAGTGGAATGTTCATTGATAAGAAATAAAACTTTCCTCTTTTATCACGGACCCGCCAACACGGGCTGCGTTTGCACCAAAACCGGTAAGAAGGAGGCCTGGGTCACCACTGAGAAATCCTACACATGCCTGGGCAGTGACTTCCACACCAACAAGCACCTGTGCAAGGCGATCGCCATTATTCCCAGCAAGAAGCTGGGCAGCAAGGTTGCAGTCTAGGCCACGCACTTGATGAAGACGCTTTACAAAACATCTCGTGGAGCTGTTTGAATCTTTTCCACGATACTGTAATATTTTCTTTTTTTTTTTTTTTTTTTTGATACTGTAATATTTTCAATAAACCTGGGCCACACCAAAAAGGAGGAGGAAGAGGAGGAGGAGAAAAGGAAAAAAGAAAACGTTATCAAGCTCAGCCACAGAGTACTTTGGTCTTTTACTTTTTCTTCCTTTTATCTAAATAATATTGTAGCAGTCACCTAATCTGCTGTCAGTTTGAGGATTAAGAGCATAGGGGTGATGAGGCCCCAATAAAATGATTCATTTTAAATAAAGGGAAGGGGAAGGAGGAGCTTATATCAAGGACTCAAGTAGAAAATATTTGGAAATGAATGTGACAACATGTGTATTATTATGCTTGATAAAAATGATGTATTGAATGTTATAAGAGCTTTAAGAGCCCCAAATAAAATCATTGAAGAAAAAAAAAGAGCGTAGGGGTGGAGTCTTGCCTGTCAATCTGGAGATAGCCAATGAGACCTCTGGGTGGGCATGGCCTTCTCCTGAGAATTCTGGTACTTTCTTCTTGGAAGCAGAAGACACTCCCTCACTCTCTTGGAGACACTTGACTGACAAGGCTCACTTCCTGGGAGACAGCCACATGGACCCACCCTGGTGCAGCTCTGGGTGCTGAGAAGCCACGCAGGGACCCCTGCCAGCACTGAAATGTTTACAATGCCACCGGATTCAAAGACTTTCTTTTTTTTCAAAGACTTTTTAACCACTGTCCTGTGATGATCCTGCAGTCGGCATCATGGCATGTGCTTTGTGAGTCTGAAGAGAACTTTGCGGATTGCTGTCAGACATATGGGCTAATATCAGACGTGTGGACTTGATCTGGACTGGGTTGGGATGTTTTTCTCAGGGTTCATTTCCTCTTGTCTGTAAACCTCTTTCTTATTCACATATGTGTGCTTATGAATTTTTTTCTCTAGGCCACCCAGACTAATACAAATATTTTACTGTATTTTTCATAAAAGTCTACACAGCAAAACTAATTCTGTTCAACAAAGCAACTCAGTGAGTTGCTTCTAATCTTCATAGTGTGTCAATTGTTTCTGTTCTAGCTGTCTCATTCCCACTAACCTAGTCTCTTTGCTCCTCAGTCATCCAGTCTGTGCCTCAGGACAATGATGGCCATTTGATTCCACTTAGATGATTTTTTTTCTGAGCACAATACTTCAGGATAATATTCTTTACGAGCTGACCTACCGATTGCAGGAGAAAGTCTCAATTCAAGATTTAAAGAGCACCAAAGGCAATAGTCTTTGGCATTCTTCCCATCTCAATGAGCCCGGTAAGTTTGAATTTTTTTTTTTAGAATTTGAAGTTCTACCACCCATTTTCCTCCCTTTCTATCAGTTGTGACCCTGACTTGAATGTCTGTTGGTGGGAGTTGGGCATCATCTAGTTTTTTTGGATTTCAGGATACAGGAAGCTGTGTGTCATTGATTAGACAATTAATCCCAGACTAATGTCTTCTTTGAATTTTGGGTTTCCATTTCTAGTAAGTAGATATAATTGTATCTTAAGTGGTCACTTGCAAATTTTAAGACCACAAGTGTTACCATCAAATTAAGATGTCAAATATAAAATTTTATCATGTTAATCATCCAACTCAGCCAATTGACAATAACTCTAAGTCCCCAAACAAAGAAAATTAGTCCACAAAGATAATTGATTATATCAAAGAGATATCATTATTTGTGGTCCCTATTTGTATGTATGCATAATTATGTGCATTGGAAGATCTATCTTGAAATTCAATGCTGTGATAAGATGATGTCTATATGCATACAAGGGCTGCAATCACTACAACTATTACTCAAAAAAAAATTTGTTACTGGATTTTTTCCAGTAATTGTAATTTTTCCGATAATTGTATTGGGGGGCTCTTACAACTTTTACAACATTCACTACATCATTTGTATCAAGCATCTTTGTACATTTGTTGTCATCTTCATTCCCAAATATTTTCTACTTGAACCCCTATTATTCAAATTTATGCACTGTGTTAGGCCAGGGTGACTATAAAAACAAATCCAGTGATTTATATATGTATAAAAAGAGCTGCATATAAAAAAGTAATTATAAAAAAGTAATTATATATCAAGAAAGCATTCCGTTTCAGTTCAGCTTGAGACCATAAGTCTGATATTAATCCACTAGTCCCTCTTCGGTCTCATACATAGCCACACGTAATGATGCAGAATGCAGGAAGACCACGGGTCGCTGGATGCAGAGTTGTGTGGATCCTAGCTCAATGGAAAAATGGAGGGTGTCTCACAACTCTCAGGGTGGCTAGGAAGCAGGAAGATGAAGGGGAAGAGACTCATGGAGGTTCAAGGTTCTCTTTATGAGAAGACCACAATGCAAGGAGATAGCATCAGGCAGTTATCTGACTGATAGGTTTGATTTCATCTCTGGACAGGAGTATCTAGTTGACATAAAATCATTTAATTACCACATGTACCAGCCACTAAAGCTAGTGGGCACTGAAAGTATTAGATAAAATCAGGTCTCCAGGAATTGATGGAATGTCCACCAAAATGTTTCAATAAGTTGATGAAGCAGTGGAAACTCACACTGGTTTATACCAGGAAATTTGGACAACAACTACTTGGCCAACTGATTGGAAGGCATATATCCTTGTACCCATTCCAAAGAAAAGGTACAGAACAAGACATTACTAGCCCATGAAAGTAAAATGTTACCGAAGATCTTTCAACAATGGTTGAAGCAGTACATTGACAGGGAGCTCCCAGAGGTTCAGGCCAGATTCAGAAGAGGAAGTTGAACAGGGCATATCATTGCTGAGTGAAATGGATCTTGATTGAAAGAAGACAAATCAGGAATAAGTTTGAGCCTTATTGACTATATATACAAAGGTATTTGACTGTATGGATCATACAAGCCTTGGAGAGTTTGTGAGAGGAACGGTATTTATAAAGCATTCATTGTGCTTATGTGCACACTTGTGCATGGACCAAGAGGCAACAGAACAAGGGAATACCAATTAAAATCAGAAAGATCTAAAGTCAAGTTTTATATCAGGAAATGTGTGTACCAGGGTTGCATCTTCTCACCATACTTCTTCATCTGTATGTTGAGCAAATCATTTGAGCTCTTGGTGGATAGGAAGAAGAATGGGGGGTGGGGATTGGAAGGCGACATTAACAACCTGCAACAGGCAGATGACACAACCTGGCTGGCTGAAAGTGAGAAGGACTTGACACACTTGCTGACAGAGATCAAGGATTAGCATCCAGTTTACAGTATGGACTAAAGCTCAATCTAAGGAAGGCCAAAACCACAACTAGACCAATAAGTAACCTCATGATACGTGGAGAAAAGAGTGCAGTTGTCGAGGAATTCTTCTTCCTTGGATCCACAGCCCATGTTCATGGGAGCAGCAGTCAAGAGATCCAAGGAAGCATTGCATTGGGTCAATCTGCTGCCCAAGACTTTGTTAAACGTTGAAAAGCAACGATGTTACTTGGAGGATGAAGAGCGCTCCATCCTAAGGCATGCTATTTTCAATGGCTTCACAAGCATGTGGTAACTGGATACTGAATAAGGAAGGCTGAAGAAAAGATGATGCATTTGAACTATAGTGTGGGTGAAGAATATGAAAATACCAAGGACTGCCAAAAAAAATAAACAGATCTGTCCTGGAAGGAATCATGCCCCTGAAAGGCAAGGATGGTGAGACTGTCTCACAAATTTTGGCCAGGTTATCAGGAGACACTAGTCTTGGAGGAAGACATCACGATTAGTAAAGTGGAGGGGCACTGAGAAAGAGGAAGACGCTAAACCAGTTGGATTGATACGGTGGGCTGAAACAGAAGAACCAATGGGAAGATGGCACCAGACCGGGCAGTTTTGTAGTACACAGGGTGGCTGTGGGTTGCAATTGACTAGACGGCCTAGGAACCACCACAACGAAGGGTAAGTAAAGAAGCCCCGGTATTAGCATGGCTTAGGATTGCAAGGTCAGAGGCTGGGACCGACTCGCCTTTCTGAGCAAGACAGAAGAGGCTTTCTATTTCCGGAAAAATTGACAGTCTCAGAATCCCTATCCAGTCATTCTACTCTGCATTCTAGAGTTTCCCTGAGTTAATTCTGACTCAATGGTGGTAGTTATGTACATGTTTGTAGATATGTGTTTGTGCATGCTTAACAACAACCGAAGTTACTTATACCATTTACCAAAACACTTTCCCTTGCATAAAAAATCAATGGCATCAGTTACCATGGCCAAGTATTTCACCTACATTTCATGCTGCCTTTCCTATCATCAAAAATAAAGGGTGATGACTGGAGGAATTGCTTCCTCCTTTCCTTCAATCCACTACTGGTAACAACCAATGATCATTTGTCTCTGTATAGATACACCGATTCTTGCTGTTTTATAAAAGTGAAATGGGGCGGTCATGTACTTGATGTCAATTTCATGATTGGGATGTAGGGGTGGAGTCTAGCCCGTCAATCTGGAGATAGCCAATGAGGCCTCTGGGTGGACATGGCTTTCTCCTGAGAATTCTGGGAAGTCTCATGGTATCTCCCAATTAGAGAAGAGAAACTTGACTCAGTCTCCGAGACGAAGAACTACTGACAAGATGAGATGACAGCATGCTGATCGATCCTGATTCCTGGAGAATGGAGAAGCCAGAGAAGAGGCCACATGGGCTTGCCCCAATGGAGCCAAACCTCTGGGGCCGGAGAAGCCACATGGAGACTCCTGCCAGTGCTGAGATGCTCAGGAGGCCACGGGGAGACGCCTGCAAGCACTGAGATACTTCCACTGCCCTGAACACACAAGACTCTGCACCCACTGGCCTGTGATTGTCCAGGTGTCATTGAATGTGCTTCGTAAGTCGGAAGGAGACTTTATAGACTGGTATAGGACATATGGGCTAATATTGAACTTATGATTTTGGACTGGACTGGGTTGGGATGCTTTCTCAATGCTCCATTCCTCTTGTACATAAACCTTTCCCTTATATCCATATGTGTCTTTATGAATTTGTTTCTCTAGTCTCTCCAGACTAACACATGGGATCACAAGTATTTGTCTTTAGGTGATTGGCTTATTTTGTTCAGTTTAAGGTCCTCAAAGCTCATCCATGTTGCAAGATATTTCAGGAACTCTTCTTTCTTCATGGCTGTGAAGTATTCCAATGGACCAATATACTGTATTTTGTCCATTTATCTTGGGGTCATATCTTTCAAATATAATCAGCTGAATGTATCCTAAATATAGAGCTTAGAGATAAAAGAATCTAGGA
>PVJH01035076.1:0-20010 GCA_004026705.1 Nesogale talazaci
CTCAAGATGGCCTCGGGTGAACGAAATAGAGTGGTCCAGAGTGGAAGGCAGGCGATGCCTTCACTGGTCTCTCAGTGGCCACTGTAGCCCCTCCAGTCCCCCCACCCCCCACCCTGTAGCAGCCAGAATGAGAGATCGACAGAGGGCACCGGGTTCTGCTGAAAAGACCTTCATCGCTTCAAGAAGAAGCTCCTTCCTTTGGTGTTCACGGATCCTTTTAAAAAACCAAACAGTTTTATTAGCACTTCATCCACCTGTCATACAATTCAATAATTCAATCGTATTAAGAAGAGTTGTACAAATGTCACCATATTCAGTTCTAGAACATTTTCTTCTTCCTTGTGCTCATTGTTATTCATGTTTTTCCTTAATTGTGGCATATATATATATATATATATATATATATATGACAAGACATTCTCCAATTTCACAACTTCTACTCGTATAATTCAGTGCCATTGATTATACACACCCTTCATGTTGTACAGCCATTATTGATATCCTTTTCCAAATTACTCCACCATTGACATAAACTCAATGTCTCATAAGCAACGACCCCTTTCCCTTCCCCGTGGTAATTGTCGGTCACCTTTGATTTCTTCTCTTTTAAAGTAGTTTTCATGATAAAGTGTTCACATATCAAACACTTTCATGGTTAAATCGTTTTTAAAAGGAGCTGCTAGGGCTGAGCCCCGGTGGCGTAGTGGTTGTGTGCGGGACTGCGGCCCACAGGGTTGGCGGTTCAAATCCAGCAGCAGCTCTCCAGGAGCAAGGCTGGGCCTCCTACTCCCACCAGGGCAGTGGTGCCCCCTCTCAAAAAAGGAGCTGTTTATACATCAACACAATCAGATCTAGTGCTTCCACGTTCATTGTTTGCTCCCCCAACCTCCTCCCCTTCCCCACCTCCCACCCACCTCCACGTCCCTAATGAACCACAGCATCAGTCTCTAGCTCTAGTTGCTATCTCCGCTCCTGCTGTGCTTCACAAACTGGGAACCCCACAGAAACAACAAAAATCAAGCAAAATACAATGGCAAGAAGAAAGCAATAATATCAAGGTAAAGATAGAAATTAGGAGTCAGACAGAAAAGACCACCATCAATATTTTAAAAGCCAAAGAAGAAATTTTCCCCTGGAACAAGTCAGAAATACTTGAACCTAGAACAAATTCAGGTCCGATATCAAGTTCAATCTACCACGGTCAAGTTCAGAATAATTTCTGCCTGACAGTAAAGTTATTGGAGTCCCTTGACTGTGGCCAGCGGGGATGTGCTGGAAGCTTAATCTGACTAGATACTCGCAGATGGATTTTGGGCTCCACAACCTTCTACAAATTAGGTGTTCCAATTTAAGCTCTGAGACTTTCCCCTTCACCATATTTGGATTTTGTAAGCTGGTGTATTTCTTCCACGTGGACTTAGTGGACACCTCGCTGCTTATTTGAGTTCAAGCCTTTAAGACCCCAGACACTATTCCACTGGATAGCCGGGCACCATCTGCTTTCTTCACCACACTTTGCTGTGCCACCCTTATCTTCAGTGACCATTTCACAAAGGTGAGTGTCGAGCAGGGCCATCTTATCAGAATTAACAGTTCTTCGATTGGGGATAGAGTTAAGGGGGAACCCGAAATCCATCTTCTCGTCCCTGGAGTTATGGATTGACCCTGGTTTACTTTGGCAGTTGTACTATGAACAGATAAAAACCCACAAGACCAAAAACAAAAGGCAGAAAAATTAAAAGCCACAGAAACAAAAAATATATATATTCTCAATCATCCCCCTGAGGAATAAGACAATGGCACAGATAACATCAACAATTTTTCCAGTGACAGAGACCTCAAGCCGCAGTCAAGATGAGTAGTCTAGAGGAGTACAGTTCTGCCACAAGCTGCACCCTGTGTTCCATTGAACACCTACACAGCCAGGGGTTCCCCCAAGGTCCAATGACCACCACAGGGTGCTTAGTCACAATGGATTGAGCTCTGTTTCCACGGAGGATAGGCATTGGAACCAGAGGGAAACTTCCTATATTATTTCTTTCATTTCTTTCACATCACTGCCCTGGTGGAAGTCTTGCTTCTAAACAGCTGCTGCTGTATTTGAACCGCCAACCCTGTGGGCCGCAGACCCACACACAACCACTGCACCACTGGGGCTCAGCCCGTATTAATTCTTTCAAATGCACATCCCTGTCCCAAAGTTCAAAACTTGTTATATCAATACAGGGGGAGCACTCAGGTAATAAATATACAGTAATTCTGGATCCCTTTCCATTGAACACCTACGCAGCCAGGGGTTCCCCCAAGGTCCAATGACCACCACTTTTCTAGCCCTAGGGCAGCCACTCTCTGCTTCCTGTCCCATCAGAGTACCCCAGTCTTTAGTCCAGGGGTAGAGGCAGCTTCGAAGCAAGTCTCAGTTCATTTAGTGGGGCCCCTATGTGGAATCCGTCTGGTGTAACCCCTGGGAGATGCCTGTAAGATCAGCACCCAAGGTCATCCTAGTGCTTGGAGTGGTTTACTGAGTGTGGTGGTCATGTGCTTATGCTAATTTCATGATCGAGATGTAGGGGTGGAGTCTAGCCTGTTAATCTGGAGATAGCCATTGAGTAGCCAATGTGGTCTCCATGACTTTCTCCTGAAACTTCTGGGAAATCTCGCAATATTTCCCTCATGGAGATGAGAAGCTATCTCCCCAGTTGGTGGAGTTAGTCTCTGAGACAAGGAATCACGGACAAGACAAGATGGCAGTGTACGAGCTGCTGCAGAAGCCGGAGGAGAAGCCACACAGCCTTACCTTTGAAGCTGGAGAAGCCACATGGAGACCCCTGCCAGCGATGAGTTGCTTCTACCACCACTGGATGTTGTTGATGAACCCTGAACCCGGGAGTGAGGAGCTGAACAATGTTTGTAGGGAACCTAGGGGGCAATAGACCAGATTTTATTTTCCTGGATAGACATAAATGCATGTCTACCCAACCTTCAGTGTGTTAGTCTGGGTAAACTAGAGAAACAAACTCATAGACACGCATATGGATATAAAGGAAAGGTTTATATATAAGGGGAATAGGACATTGAGAAAGCACTTCAACCCATTCCAACCCAAAGTCATAAGTCCAATATTAGCCCATATGCCCGATGTCAGTCTATAAAGTCTTCTTCTGACTCATGAAGTCATAGTCTAGTGGGTGCAGTGTCCCAGTGCTAGCAGGGGTCTCCCCATGGCTCCTCACTTCCTGGGCTAAGGGACTATCAGCAGCATCCAGTGGTGGTAGAAGCAACTCAGTGCTGGCAGGGCTCTCCACGTGGCTTCTCCAGCTTCAGAGGTCTGGTTCTATCAGGGCAAGGCCGTGTGGTTTCTCCTCTGGCTCCTGCAGCAGTTCGGACATTGCCATCTTGTCCTGTCCGTAGTTCATCATCTCTGAGACTAACTCCAAACAACTGGGGAAGATAGCTTCTCATCTTCACGAGGGAAATACTGTGAGATTTCCCAGAAGTCTCAGGAGAAAGCCATGCCCACACGGAGGCCTCATTGGCTACTCAATGGCTATCTCCAGATTAACAGGCTAGACTTCACCTCTACCTCTCAATCGTGAAATTAACATGAGCATATAACCGCCACAATAGGTAAATAAAATTTTGCTGGAGATCATTCAAAAACTGTTGCAGTAATACATCAACAGAGAGCTGCAGGAGGCCAAAAAGGTCGTGGGACCATTGCGGATGTCAGATGGATGTTGGCTGGCAGCAGAAATGATCCGAAAGCTGATGGCCTCTGTCCCGTGGACTTTGCCAGGCACGCACATGCACGGAACATCGCAAAGCATGGACAACATTGTGAAGCCGGTGTCCCAAAGCACGCCCATGTTCTCATGCAGAGACATGCAGAGCAGCGTTTCTCAACCTGTGGGTCGCGACCCTTCCCGGGGGTGGCCCGATTCATAACCGTAGCAGAATTGCAGTTATGAAGTAGCAATGGAAATGATTTTATGGTTAGGGGCCGGGGGCTGTCATCACAACATGAGGAACTGTTTTGAAGGGTCGTGGCATTAGGGAGGTTGAGGACCACTGCTCTTAGAGGGACAGAATGAGGGGTCCTGGAAGATTTCAAGTGCAGGAAGGTGTGTCCTTTCACCACACTTAGTCGGCCTCTAGGCTGAACAAATAAACCGAGGAACTGGTTGATCTGAAAAAGAAGATGGCATTGAAATGGAAGGCATGCCGGTGACCCCGCCTTGTCTGCAGAAAGCAGAGGAGTACGCAAGACCGCAGCAGACGTCGGTACGTGTGACACCTCACTGTCCAAAGAAGACCTCACAACGGGACCGTCGGCCCCAGCACGAGGAACAGAAAAGAGGCAAGGGGCCAAGGGTGTCCTTGTCCGTGGACCCACAGTCAAAGCTCACAGAAGCAGCGTCAAGAGAGCCCAAGACGCAATGCACTGGGGGCATCGACAGGGTGTTGGTTTTTTTCTTTAGCGCTTTGCCCCATCCTTGTCAGCGAAGCCTCCATTCACCCCTCCCGCTCCTAATGCTTGTGTGTGGGCTCACAAGCTCTCTCCAGGGATTTTCAGCGAGGTTCGGAATTCCACGAAGAGCAAAAACCCAGAAGAGATACCCAGAACCCTTTCTAATCATTCCACGTATTTCCATATTCACCTGGAGCCCACGGCTGATGGACATTCTTCCTCAAGAAAGACATTCTGCCCAGCACCAGGAGCTTCTCGGCAGCCTCTAAGGAGGAGCAGAAGGCGTCAGGCAGACTAGAGGTATCAACCTTTATTCAGCCCTGTGTGTCCTGGGAACCTGGGCAAGTAACTTAGCTGCTCTGTTCTGTAAGCTGAAGGCGAGTAGGCCTGACACAACCTATACTGGGGCGTCAGTCTCCCGAGACCCACACGACAACCCACGCTGCCCTGGTGGGATGGACTCCCACATACGTTTTCATATGAACAGCAGTCATCACCACCTCTGACAGAGAAGCTCCGAGGTGCCTACCGTGGCTTAAATAAAACAAATATAAATAAATGGGGAATCATTTTGTTGTCACCTTATCCGGCTGCTCCAGGCTCTGGGGAAGGGATTTTAGCTTAGCGAGGAGAATGGAAGGGAGTCTTTCGAAGCCAATAGTAAATAAAAGTGGTTTCTGTTCCAGGTGAGGAGAGCCAACCTAGAACCAGCTGCCATACTTGGGCTTGTCAGAAAAGGAGTGCCCAGACAGCTGGAGGCGCCTGCTGCACCCTGGGCCCTGTCCAAGGGTCAGCGTCCCTGGAGGCCCACGGGGTTTATCACTCTACCACGCCCTACACAAGTCACTGCCGGTCCTTGAAAAGCACCCCACAAAATAGTTGCCCCCAGACCCCACCCCACCCCAGTTGATCTTTTTTATTATTAAAAATAATTTATTCGGTCACTCTCTGCTTTTTTTAAAACTGTCCACCACCACAATTTAAAATAAGAAACAGGCCTAGAGAAGTCGGGGGGGGGGGGGGGAAGGGGGGCGGTGGTCCCTCCAAGGTCACAGATGGCTGGGCAGGGATTTGAACTCTGATCTCCTTGACTGTGAAGGTCCTGTCCTATCTCTCACAGGAATGGCAGCTCTGGGTCCAGGGCTGGCTGGCAGACAGCTCAGACGCCTTGGGAGTTTGAGGAAAGTTGGGGGCGGAGGATGGGGGAAACAGGCCAGGATGTTGGGGGTCAGGGTTCTTTCTCCGCCAGAACCGTCCAGGGAGAAAGTGGCTTTCACCCCCAGGCTGTTATAGGAAGAGTGGTCTCCAATCTCCCTGCCAACCCCCCCACCCCCGCGGCCCGCCCTGCCTCGCTCCCCTCCCGGGGCCGAGACTGCCGGAAGCCCGCAGTCGCTCTGCAGACATCCCCGGGTGGAAACAGCTCATTACGGGATGGGAAAATGTGCTAGAACATTAGCTTAATAAATCAAGCTCTCCCGGAGCCCCGCGGCCGCCGCCGCTCGGCGAGGCGGGGCCGCGGCGCCCACCCCCGCTGGGCCGGGGAGGACCAGCCCAGAATCTGCGGCCGCCCGCACTGAGGTCAGGCCTCCTCGGCGTCCCCAGCCGGAGACCTGGGGGTCCCAGATGGCCAGGGGTTGAGGCCCAGGGCAGCCACGTGAACGCGCTGGCTGGGGTCCCCCGCGGGGCCTCAGTGACGCTACAGAGAAGCTGCAACAGACAGATTAAAGACTGAAGATCCGCGCGCCCTCCTACTTCGTGGTGAACCGCCCCACACCCTGCACCCCCGGTGTCCACCCACTTTTAGAAGGCCACATAAACGCAGCGCCCACCTTCGCCCCTAGAGGGTGCTCCGTCCGGGTAGTTGGAGCGAGGGAGCAGCGGGCTGGCCACCCAACTGGTCTCCCTTGCAGCCACGGGAACTTCTACCAAATGTCCGGGCAAACGGGCTGCCACTTGCCCGGTACCCAGAAGCCCAGCCTTCCTGCGAATGGCTCACCCTTTGTTCTGGCTTCACAGCCAACCCGCCCCAGTGGGCGCCTGTCTTCCTAGGATGTAACACTAGGATGTGGCTTGATCCCCAGGGACTTGACCTTCTAGTGCTGGCTCAGGTTCTAACCCACTCTCTCCTCTCTGGGCCTCAGTTTCCCCTTCTGGACAAGGCCTGGCCCTGGAGGACTCCTGCTGGCCACGTGTACCTGCCCTTTTTCTTCCCAAGGGTCTAGGCAGGGCGGGGGCTAGAAACCCACCAGAGTCCCTTGAAGCAGGGAAACCCGCTGTCTAAAGCTAATTCCTCCTGCTCTCTGGGGCTGGAGGGAGGGTGAGAGAGAGAGAAAAAAATTCAATTACCAGCCCGTCTATTTGTCAACTCCTCCCTCTCCATTGACTTAATTTTCTCCAGCCAGACCCAGAGTCAGAGGAGACAGGGGGGTGAGCTGGCAGGCCCAGAGAAGGAGGGAGAAAGCAGAGTTGAAGCAGAGATACAGGAGGGGACCCCCAAAAGGCTTATGGGCAATGGCCGGTGTGGGATACACACCCAGCCAGAAAGCCTCCTTTGGGCCAAGAATGAACAGCCGGCATCCAGAGAAAAGAGGAAGACACAGTCCTGTGTGTCTGAGAAGCCTTCCCTGATCTCCCAGTATTGGTTGGGGATCCTCCGCCATCCCCTTCATCCCTCCAACACTATGCTGATACCACAACTCATCTATCGAACAGAGACGTGTGCAGTGCACACTGAGGGGAGAGCTGAAAGCAAGAGCTAGCTACAAAAGACGTATGAACCCCCGTCCCGGTTATCTGCTAACGTGTAACAAATCTTTCCGAGCTGCCAAGCTTTGCAAAAACAAAGCAAGAAAACACCAACAATCACGTCCCTCCCTCTCCGGATTCCTCTGGGTGAGGGCTCTGCTGGGTAGTCTGGCTTTTCCGAGGAGGTCTTCCCATGCAGTCTGGTTGGGGCTTTCTCATCCCCGGTGTTTGTAGAACAAGACAGCTGCTGGCTTCCCCCACCTAAAATGTCCCAAGAGAAGCGAGCAGAAAAGAATCTCATTCTAATGAGTCCGAAGAACAGTGTCCCTGAAGGTCATCTGAAAGGTCCTCTCAGGACCGACAAAAGATGAGATTCCAGGGCTGAGCCTCGATGGTGTAAGGCGTTGAGTGCAGGACTGCAGCCCGCGGGCTTGGCGGTTCAAATCCAGTGGCGGCTCTCAGGAGCAGCTATGGGTAGCTCCCACAACCACCAGAGGGCAGTGATACCCCCCCCCCCAAAAAAAAGAGAGAGATGAGATTCCACCTCTTGAGGGAAAGGAGGAGTTTGTGGGGTGAGAGAGCTTATCCAGACCATTTGTTCAAAAGTACAATGTGCTCTAAATTCCATTCAAACCAAAAGGAAGAGAATTCATGGCGGTCAAGTTTGCTTCCAACTCACTGAAACCCTCTCTCCACCCCCTCACCTTCCCCAGGCCCCACCTTCTCCTCTGTAACACAGATCCCTGACACTGGCTTCTCTCTGTTTCTCATTTTGAAGCAACTAGTGGTAAGTCTACATACCTCAAATTCTTACCCCAGGCTGAGCCCCGGTGGCGTAGTGGTTGTGCGCGGGACTGCGGCCAACTGGGTTGGAGGTTCAATTCCAGCTCCATGGAGCAAAGGCTGGGCCTCCTACTCCCACCACCTGAGGGCAGTGATGCCTAAATAAAAATTTTAAAAAAAAATCTTACCCCAAAAGAGACTGCCATGTCCGGTGTCAGGCATCAAAGAACTAAAATTATATCATTATAAATGAGGGGGAGGGCTGAGCCCCAATGGCGTAGTGGTAGTGCGCGGGACTGCGGCCCACTGGGACGGAGGTTCAATTCCAGCAGTGGGGCTGGGCATCCTACTCCCACCACCGGAGAGCAGTGATGCCCAATATATATATATATATAATATATATACAATATATATAATATATACTATATATATACACACACACACACAGATTGGGGACCCAAAGCCCATCAATAGGTGAAGCGACATCCTCTTACAGAGGGGTTGTAGAGAGGGGATGAGCCAGCTAAAGTACAGTGTAGCAACAATGAAATATGCATCTTTCCTCTGCTTCTCAAATGCTTCCTCCCACCCACTAGCACGCTCCAGGTTCTACCAAATAAGTCCAGCTAGGACAGGGGGTGTACACTAATGTCAGAAACATAGGGAACTTAGAATAGATGTTCCCTTAGGACTAGTGGTGGGAGTGGAGATACTGGGAGGGTGGAGGGATGGTGGAGTATAAAGGGAGAACCAATTTCAGGGACCTACATACAACCTCCTCTCTAAGGCACAGAACAGGGAAGTGAGTGAAGGGACACATTGGACAGTGTACGATATGAAAAAGCAATAACAATTCATAAATTATTAAAGGTTCATGGGGGGGAGGGAAATATGGGGAGCTGGAACTGGGGCCCGGGCGGAGGGTGGATGTTTTGGGAGTGATGATGGCAACAAGTGTGCAGACATGACCTGTATACAGTTGATGTATGCCTGATCGTGAGGGGAAAATGATTCATTAAAAGAGGTGGGGGAGGGGGAAGGAAGAGCTTATACCAAGGGCTCAAGTCGATACAGATGATGTATGGAACGTTACATTAGGTGTAAGAGCCCCCAATACAATTATTTTTTTTAAAAAAGAGACCACCATGGAGTCAGTGCCAACTCACAATGAACTACAGAACTGACCCTTTGGCTTTCTGAGACTGGAAGTCGTCGTGGGAGCAGAAAATCACCCCTTTCTCCTACGGAGTGGCTGGCGGCTCTCTGCCACCCCTGGGTCCCCAGGGCTCCTGTGAGGTGTAAAAGAGGGGGTTGATTTCCCAGAAGCCTCCCAGCCAGTGTGGGTGAGCCTACTGTCCTGCCCCCCTGCTGCTGAAGGGCAGCTCCCACTCCTGGGTGGCCCTGAGGCTCCTGGATTTCCCCCTTCACTTGATTTTTAAAATCACCACTTCTTTCCCCATGTTCTCACACCCAGGTTCCCGCTTTTATCAAGCGTCTGAGGCTGAAGAAGTGGATTTTGCAGGTGTGCTCTGCTCCGTCGGCCTTAACCAGCCCAGCACAGCTTAGCCGAGGCTGGCTGGCGGCTAAGCCTTAAAGAATCAGCGGAGAGCAACCCCTCTGGCCAGTGGCATGGCCTGTTGTCCACGAGAGTCTCCATTCAGGTGTGCATTTCGTTCGCCTTGGCGCCCTGGTCCTCGCTCGTCCTTGGCAGTCTTCTTCCAGAGCCCAGCTCCTTGAACGTGCAGTTTGGCTGATGGAGGCTCCATTGTCTACAGGCACCAACACGTTTTGTGCAGACTGAGCAGCAGCATCTCGCCCCTGCCTCCGAAACGCATGCCTGCTTGAAGGGCTAACTTGGCGAGGTGAGCCGGTTTGGCTGGTCATGTAGTGCCACCTCAGCCGAAACAGTTCTCCTACCGTCTGTGCCCGCCGTGTCGCCCCTCCACGTTGGTGGCCCGCGGCGTAGCCCTGTGGGCTGGGGTGCTCCTGGGTGAGAACGTGCCTTTCCATAGAGTTTTGACTGTCATCTTCGTGGCAGCAGATCGCCAGGCCTTTTCTCTGCAGTGCCCCTGTGGGGTCGGAACCACCAGTCAAGTGCGTAGGCCAGTGCAAACCATCGGCTCCACCCAGGGCAGCCCATCCCACTCAGATCTAAACAAGATCCCATCAGACCCTTCAAAACGCCGCTCCAGGCTTCTGCAAATTGCCCCGGAGCTGAATTCCATTTCCACAGTCACCTCAGATTCCAAATTCCGATTTCTGCGGTAGTCCATTGATCGCTGGATGATCTCATGAACCTGTGAGTGCCGAATTTCTCACAAACCTCGAGAGCTCTCAGAACCTCCGATTGCCACAAAACACTCACTAGGACAAGTTAGGACCCCGTGGGCTTTGCTGAGGAGTTAAGGAGACAGAGGAGCAGCTCAGTAACTTATTATTTGTTTATTAACATTGCTACCCATGGTGGAAGGAGCCGTGGCAGCACAGTAGTTAGCCCCAAAGGTTGGAGGTTTGAATCCACCAGCTGCTCCGCGAGAGAAAAATGTGTCAAGAAAGGAAGGATCGAAGGAAGGAAAGATGTGGCAGTCTGCTTCCATAAAGAATTACCCCAGGGCTGAGCCCCGGTGGCGTAGTGGTTGTGCGCGGGACTGCGGCCCACTGGGATGGAGGTTCAATTCCAGCAGTGGGGCTGGGCCTCCTACTCCCACCACCGGAGAGCAGTGATGCGCCCCCCCCCTCCAAACAAAACAAAACAAAACAAAAAGAATTACCCCATCAGGCAGTTTTGTCCCGCCCTGCGAGTCTGGTTGGACTCCAAAGCAGTGCGTTTGGAGAAGGTACCATGACTCCCACTTACGCCTGCGAGTGTGTGCGCTACATCGACCATTTGCTCCCCAGTCACCCCCTACTCACGATGAACCAGGGTGTGAGAATGGAACTGTCCCCTGAAGGTTTCCAATGGCTGGGTTTCACAAGGTAGATTACCTGGTCTTCATTAAAGGTGACTTGAACTTGAACTTTGGGTAGACTTGACTCTCCAACCTTTCAGCAAGCAGCTGCGTGTGCTAACCTCTGCACCACCCAGGGTCCCTCCACTCCATATGCTTTGCCCTCTCCCTAACCCTCTCTCTTCTTCTCCCTGCTTCCTCCTAATTCCTGCCCCAAGCCAAAGCCTCAACTTAGTCCAGGCACCATTCAGGAGGCTTAGCATAACCAAGGGGCCAGGCTCACGACCAAGTGGGGCAGGGGCTGGGACAATGAAGTGTCAGGGACCTGTCCCCCACTGCACTAGAGTTCTCAGAAGCAGGAGCACACCTACGACACCATGTGCTTGGTCCACAGGATCCAACCCAGGGTATGCATTCTGGAAACTCATACGGTCATAGACCACACAGTCAATTCCTACTCTTTATAAGACAGGGTAGAACTGTCCTTGTGGGTTTCCCAGGCAGTAAGTCTTTATGAGAACACAAGGCCTCACCTTTCTGCCATGGAAAGATTGGTGGATTTGAACAACTGCCCTCGGGGTTAGCAGCCCAGCGAGTAACTCACTACACCCTCATGAAATGACAATTCCCGTGGTGATGACACTGTGAAAAAGGAGGAATCCCTAGCCAGACCTTAGGTCCCATCGAGCCCACCTGACCCCTCAAACCCAGAAAACAGATCTGCCCTGAAGACGCTGCCGTCGGCTGCCATACTGGTGACTGAGTGAGAGAGTTAATGTTTATAGTACCAACCTGGGCGATAAATACATGTGGGGTTAATTGAAGAGTGGAGAGCTAAATGGCTCTGTGAGTTCCCGGGTCTCTTGCTTTCTGTTGGTCGGACCAGGGTGCAGCTACGTTGGCCAGGTCCCTGCTTCAGCTGGCAAGGCTCACTTCCTGCAAGATATCCCTGAGAAGTCACACGGAGCTACCCCCATGCAACCCGGGGTGCTGGAGCAGCTGTCTGGAGACCCCTGCCAGCGCTGAGATAGATGCTCACACGCTCACTGATGCTCACTTCCCTGCTGCAGTCAGCATCATTGCCTGTGTTTTGTAAGACAGAGGACTTTGTGGATTGGTGTCCGACATACGGGTTAATGTTGGGACTTGTGGGCTTGGGCGGCACTGGGTTGAGATGTTTTCTTTCTTTTTTTTGGGGGGGGGCATCACTGCCCTCAGGTGGTGAGAGTAGGAGGCCCAGCCTTTGCTCCGTGGAGCTGGAATTGAACCTCCATCCCAGTGGGCCGCAGTCCCGCGCACAACCACTGCGCCACCGGGGCTCAGCCCCGAGATGTTTTCTTGATGCGTACTTACCCTTTATATAAAACTCTCTTGGGGCTGAGCCCCAATGGCGAAAGTGGTTGAGTGCGGAGCTGCAGCCCATGAACTTGGCGGTTCAAATCCAGCAGTGGCTCTCAGGAGCGGCACTGGGTAGCTCCCATGACCACCAGAGGGCAGTGATGCCCACAAAAAACAAATGTACAAATGTGCCTGACACAAAGTATGGATTGTGATAAGAGCTGTAGGAGCCTCCAATAAAATGATTTAAAAAAAAAAAAACTTAAAAAAAAACTCTCTGGTGGCGCAGTGGTTGTGTGCGGGACCGCGGCCACAGGGCTGATGGTTCAAATCCAGCAGCAGCTCTCCAGGAGCAAGGCTGGGCTTCTTACTCCCACCAGGGCAGTGATCTCACACACACACACACACGCACACACACTAAAAAATAATAATAAAGTTCTCTTTTAAAAGATCGTTTCCATGGGTTTGTTTCTCTAATGTACCCAGACTAACACACTGAAGGCACCCACAGGAGAGCAAACCAGGAAACCCAACAGGAAAAACGAGCACGAACATGAAAGGCAATGCACCAAAAGGAAAGGTTGGGCTGGGAGATGAGACTATACAAGCTACGTACGCTCACTCAGGACCGAGAGGCACAGGTTACAGCAGGGAGTTAGCACTTACAACAGAAAGCACGCGGCCATTGGGTTGTAAGTGCTCGGTGAGGGTTCTGATACAGAGGGCTGGTGCGACTGGTCAGTGGTCTGCCCCACTCACCCCTGTGCACCTGTTGTGCTGGGGCAGCCAGGTCGCTCTGTCTTACCAAGGGCCCTGTTCTTTGTTGCTGCCCTTTGCCTGGACCAAACAGGAGGTCCTTCTCCAGCGACTGACCTTTGCTGACATGTCTAAAGTATGCCAGACGAAGTCTCCATATCCTTGCCTCTAAGGCACCTTCTGGGGATGTTTCTGCCAGGGCAGACTTGTTGGTTCTTTTGGCAGACCGTGGTGCTTTCAAGATTCGCCACCAGCACCACCCTTCAGACACACAGACGCCTCTCTGGTCGTCCTCTTCCAATGTCCAACCTTCCCCTGCATCAGAGGCAGCTGGAAACAAACCATGCCTGGGCCCAGGCACATACTGTTGTCCTCAAGGCAAGCTCCTTGCTGTCCACGGTGTTTGAGAAGTCTTGTGCAGCAGATTTACCCAGTGTGCCAGGGGTTGTTTGAATTCTCAACCACTGCTCCCCCGAGCACTGATTGTGGGTCCCAGCAAGTTACAATCCTTGGGAACGTCAATCTTTTCACTGCTTATCATGATGCGACCTATTAATGCGGTCCTGAGGCTTTGGGCTCCTTCATGAGCAAGCACTTCAAGTCCTTGCTTTCAGCAAGCAACGTGGCACCTTCACCTCCCAGGCTGATACTAAGCCTTCCTCCAATCCTGATGCCATCTTCTTCTTTGTATGGGCCAGCTGCTCGGATTATGTCTCAGGATACAGACTTCATCAGTGTGGTGACAGGAGGCAACCCTGACACACACCTTTCCTGATTTTCAACCATGTGGTGTGCCCGTGTTTTGTTCCCACGACAGCCTCTCAATCCTTGTACAAGTCCTGCATGAGCACAACAGAGGCTATTCAAATTCACATTCTTCTCAAGGCTCTCCAGTGTTTGTTATGATCCATACAGTCAACGAAACACAAGTAGACATCTTTCTGGAATTCTCTGCTTTGAGTCAAGATCCATCTGAGATCAGCAACGATGTCCCTTGTTCCATGTCCTTCTCTGAAACTTGCGTGGACCTCTGGCAGGCACCTGTGGAAGTGCTGGTGCAAATGTTATTGGGTGCTCATAAGCAAAATTTTACTTGCATGTAGTACAAATGAGATTGTTCTATAACTTGTTCATCCTGTTCAACTTTTTTTGGAGTGAATATCCATAGGGAACTCTTCCAGTCAGTTGGTTAAGTAGCTGCCTTCCAAATTTCTTGGCATAAATGGATATTTCCAATTCTTCGTTCGCTTGTTGAAACATTTTGATTAGAATTCCATCAATTCAATTGATATTCCATCAATGCTACCAATCTCCTAGAAACCCCCAAAATCAGCCACCCTAGCCTCCTGAGCTGACCTATCTGCCTTAAATTCACTTTTCAGATTTCCCCTATGTTTCTTGTTCAGTCTAAGAGTGATAGTGCTATGTGAGGCAGCATTCCTGTAAATTGGTTGCAGGGTATCAATGTTTTGGAACAATATCTACCTAAGTTTTGTCAAAATTTTGATATTAGCCATGACCTCAACGTATTTACACACACACACACACACACACACACACACACACACACTTCCCTGTATCCATCTCTGTGGTGCAATGAAAATCTTCATATGGTCTACCACTGTGTATAGTCTTGTGGCTCCCCGTAGGGGGTTGGTCTGTTTTTTCCATCCCACTAGGCTTAAAGAGAGCTGATCCGAGAGGCAGAGGAGATGGCCTCATCCTATCAAGAAAAAGCCCCAAAAGCTGAGAGCACCTTTTTGACCCAGGGTCCCTGTGCTGACAACCTCCTAGACCCAAGAGAACAGTAGCACCGTAAGTGGCAACAGCACCAGGTGGCAGGGACTAGGAGACTTGGGTGAGATGATACAGTAGGTAGGCTTCCCAGTCCGCTGAATAAGAATTAAGAACCAAAAGGAAAAAAAAAAAAAGAATTAAGAACCTTTGGGCCAGAGGCTTGCTGGCAGAGTAGAGTACCTCTGGAGCAAAAGAGCTTTTTCACACTTGCGTAAGCAAGGGCAGGGCCTGAGGCTGAGTGAGAGCTCCGGGGGAGAGCACAGTGTCCAGCAGCAGGAGGCTGAGAAGAAGCTGTCCCGATTGAAGAACTCCGCCCTGCATTGTTTCTGCCTTTTCCACCTTCATCCTGACCCTGTATTGTAACCTGTTCTTTCCCTTGTAACTCCCACAATTCTAAGTAGGGTTTCTAGGTGCTGTGTGGCCCAAAACAATGAATTCCCCAACCCAAGAGAGTCGAGGAGAGGACCAGGGAGTCAGAGTTAGTCAAGGCAGCAGAGGAGAGCGACATCTGAGGTCACCTCACAGGACTCAGCCACACTGACGTGGATTCTAATTCTCCCTCTCCTCTCCTGAAATCAGACAAGGTCTGGCATCGTGCCATTTTCAGTTTCCAAGGCTTGAGTGCCCCTTCTCTGTTGGTGGGACCCCTGCCCCTCATCAGGGTCATCTCCCGAGAAGCCTCGGGGCCTCCAGATGGTGTTGGGAACTCCAGTGATGTCAGGGCAAACAAGGGTTTTGGCTACAGGTCACGTGGGGTGAGTGCTGGTCCTGCCTCTCACCAACCTTACCTTTCCCTTCCTTTAAAATAAAAAGATGGGCTGAGCCCTGGTGGCGTAGTGGTTGTGCGTGGGACTGCGGCCCACTTGGACGGAGGTTCAATTCCAGCAGTGGGGCTGGGCCTCCTACTCCCACCACCGGAGAGCAGTGATGCCCAAAAATAAAAATAAATAAATAAAAAGAGTTGTAGTGCTTCTCGGCCTTTTGGCTAAGGTCAAGTGTAGTATTTGTTCTTGTGGGTTTAATATCTGATACGCCCTCTATCCGAGGACAATATATTAAATGGATTTTTGAAATTAGGAGATGGAATAGGAGCTTGCTCCATCCGTTCCACACATCGACCTGGTATTGCAGTACTTCCAGGAACAGTGCACAAAAAACAAATAAAATAAAGTTGTAGTAACAAAAAACCTGTTCTCCAAATTCTCCCAGATAGAAGAAAAAAGAGATACCATGGTAGTTCCCTTGTCTGTTTGGGGTTTTCCCTGCCCCTCTCTTTTAAAGATTGAGAGCTAACTGAAGTAGAATTTGCTCATCTTCAATGAGTCTGGTCATCACCTTTGTCCTCTCGAGCAGTCATTTCCCCTCCCTGAATCACAGTTTCCCCATCTATGAAATGGGAAAGCGGGGCGATTGTGAGAAGGCACCATGAGAGTGGATAAGGAGTTGGGCACTGGGTGTCCGTGACAGGGGTCCATGCTCGTGGGAGACCCAGGGGCAGGCATGGGTGAAGGCTGCCAGTCTCCTGAGGCTCTGCAAAAAACCCCTGATGGGCGCTGTGATCGGAGGAAGCATGGAACACGGGGAGTTCTAAGGAAGGGCCCAAACTTGTTTGGGGATCACAGAGGGCTTCCCGGAGGGGAGTGATTCCTGAGGTGCATCCTGAAAGGGCAGAGAGTTGGATGAGGAAAGGGCAAGGGGCCCGGCTGCTGGGCCACCGGCACCCAGGCGGAGCACGAAGCTTCCTGCCAGAGGGAGAGGGGGCACTGGAGAACTGCAGGTCGCTCCGTTTGGGTGGAGGACAGGCAGTGAGGAGGGCTCTGACTGAGGCGATAACTCTGGGGGCTTCCAAGAGCTTGGGGTTCCCCACAAAGGAGGTGGGCCTTCAGGGCAGCGGCCTATGGTGTAAAGCGGGCCAGCAGATGTGTGACAAAGTCCTTCCCTATGCTTTCTTCCTCGGCCTCCTTGACCCGCTGGAATCAGCGAGCTCCTTGAAGGCAAAAACCTGGTCTAGTTTTGCTTTGTGTTGGTTCAAAACCTTGATTCAACAAGGGAAGAAATAAAACCAGTGGTATAAAAATAGTATCTTCTGCATTCCCAGGGCCTGCCTCCGAGGGTGAGGATTTCAAATCTGCAGCCAGGTCCAGGATTCTCCACTCACCTGTTCAGGTCACCCTGAGCTGGCTCCACCCCCAGCCTCAGCCAGCCACAGCGGGTGCTCTGCTCTCTCATGCCTTGTGTGGGTTCCTCTACCTGGGCCTGACCTCTGCTTGTCTGACCAATTCCTTCTCCTTCCTCTGGACTTGGTACAAACCTCACCTCCTTCAGGCAGCCTCCCCTGGTTCCCTCAGACTGGGTAAGGAGCCCAATTCTTCATGGCGGGGACCTGGCAGGTCGGTTCAGGAGCAGAGGTGTCCGCAGGGCAGGGCTGATCTTATTCACCTGGGTAGCCTCAGACCTGTGAGCACCCAGGGACAGTGTTGCCCTTCAAATCACGCGTGGTGTCACGAGGTCTCTGGGAGAGGAGCGCAGAGTGAGGCCAGGGCTCACCAGCCATTGTCCTCAGGCACGTGCGGGGAGACAGGGCAGGGTTGGAAGGTGGGGTGCTGACTTTGTGGTGCAGAAAGCAGGGTGCAGGAGGAGGCCCTGGGGGCAGATTAGGGGGTGTTGTGGAGGGAATAAGGATGAGCGAGCCACTGGGGAGAGATTTCAGAGGAGAAAGGACCAGACCTGGTGCCTGATTGTTCCTGGGCGGTGAGGCAGAGGGAGGAGTCGCGATGCCGCCCAGAGCAGCTCCCCAGTCTCCAGGGAGAGGGGACAGAGGCTGGCAGCTAGCGCCGACCCCAGTTACCTTGGACACAAATAACCCCAGGGACCCTGTCACCCCCCACCCCCCCAGTGACAGAGCCGCAGCCTCTGACAGCGGCCTCATGGCAGCCAGCAGTCGTCCCCCCCGCCCCCCCATCCCACTTTCCCAAGGGGTTGACTTGACGCTCCGCTGGCTCCTTGCCCACGGATCCCTCCCGCAGTCAGCTCTGCGCCTGCCAGGAGGGGAGGGAAGGGGAGGGGCGGCCGCAGGAGCCCTGCAGGGAGGGAGGAAGGGAGGGCAGGAGGAAGCCAGCCCAGCGGACCCTGCAGAGGAGGGGAGGAGAGCCCCAGAGAGGGCGTGAAGACAAAAGAGGAGGAGGAGCAGCGGCAGCAGCAGCAGCATGGCACCAGTCGCTGCAGATGCAAGCCGCCTTCCCAAACCTCCTCGCCCTCCCCCCATTTCTGAGATGGGGACACTGAGGCCCAGAGAAGAGCGGCTGTGTAGGGGGTCAGAATCCAGGTTGAAACAAGTCTTCACCTATCAGTTGGACACCCTCACCCTGGGACGGTCACCTGGTTTGAGGTGCCAAAGGGCCTCATGTCGCCTTCGTGAGAGGTGCAGGCTAGCCTGCTACTGGACCCAGGGTCTAGGCCATGAACTCCCCACGGTCAAGAGGACTGTGCTGAAAAACAGGGGACCTGGATCCCGGGCTGCAGAACTGAGTCGGTTCCGGTGGGCGTTCACATTTTCCTTTCTGACATGAAGCCAGTGTGGCTGTGGATAAAATCATGGCGATGGGGGCGGGGGGGGGGGGGGGGCTTGTTCTATCTGAAAAAGTCAGATAACCGAGAGGGCTGGCTTCGTCCCCCACCCACATCACTCCCCTCTCCAGCCTCAGTTTCCCGCGAAAGCATCAGGGGCAGGCCAGAGCCAGCGAGCTCTGAAAGTCGATCCCATCGCCGAGGTCCTGGAAGGCACCCCCATAAGTCCGCCGCGGTTTTAGATTCTGGAGGAAGCACCCCTGGCCACCCGTCAGCGCCGGCCCTCGCCAAGTCCTCCTCCCGTCGGCTCCCGGGGCCCAAGGACAAAGCGCACACGCCCGCGCCCCAGCCTAGACCCAGACCTCGGGACCCCGCGGCCGCCCCGGCTGCACGTCGCCGCCGGCGGCCCTAGGGGGCAGTGTTGCCCCGGACTTGGGCGGCCACCGCCACGGCCCCCCCCCCCCGCGAGCGCCGGGAGAACGCCAGGCCCGAGTGCTGGGAAGGCTGGACGCCCACCCCCGGCACGCACGCCGGCGCCCGCCGCCCGCTCCCGTCCCCGGGGCTCCCGCGCCCGCGGGCACCGACTGCTGGCGGCCCAGCCTGCCCCGGACGAGACTTCGCGGGGACTGGGGCGGGGCGGGGGGCGGGGGGGCGTCCGGCCCGGCTCGCTCGGGGACTGGCACGTCTGTGCGCCGCCGAGCCCCCAGAGACCAGTGCGAGGGACTGGGCGGCTTGTTCCTCCTAGAGCGGTCAGCGGCTTCCCCCGTGACCCCTTGTCCTCTCGTCCTCCCGACGGGAGGCCAGCACCCACCCCGCACCACCTCCCCCACCCCCACCTCCGATACCCCCTCCACACGGGGCCGGGGGGGGGGGGGACGGGACCGGGGGCGAGTCTTGCCGCGTCCAACGCGTGCGACCCCCACCGGCAGCCTCGACTTCCCTATCTGGAGCCCAGGCCTTGGGAGCCCCACACAGCCAGGACTTGAGGGGCTGGGGGGGAGTGGGGGGGTCACCCCTGCTGCGCCGCCCCCCACCCATCTGGGAGCCGCGCAGTCGGGCACGGGCGTGCAGGCGCGCAGGGAAAACCCCCGTCAAGTTTGGACCAACGGCTTCGGGGAGGGGGAGGGGGAGGGGGCGAGGAGAAAGAATTTGAAAGCCCCGAACCCACAAAGCAAGACTTTTTAAAAATCATAATTGGAAACATCTCGAAGTAAGGGCCGCCAGAAGCGGGCCAGCTCCCCCCCGCACCCCCCCCTCCCGCCCTACTCCCGGCTCAGGCTCCCCGGAGGCCGATGAAGTCATGATAATAAGGAGACTGCAAAAAAGAAGAAGAAAGTGGGGGGTGGGGGTGGGCTGCAGGGCGGGGGCACCGGGGTCCCAGGCTGGGGACCCGCGCGGACACAGTTTGGATACTATGGTTACGCGATCCGACCCAAACAGCCAAGGCGGACAACAATAGCGGCCGCCAGAGGAGGAAATTCCTTCCGGGGTGGACGGCGCGGGGGGAGGGGCGCCTGGCTGGAACGCCGAGGCGGCGGCTCGGCCAATCAGCGCGCGGCCGCCGGCGGTTTCAAGGTGCCCCGCGCCGCGCGCCCCCCGCGCCCCCCC
>PVJH01035077.1:0-20010 GCA_004026705.1 Nesogale talazaci
CCAACTAATTAAAAAAAAAAGAATAAAAATGCCTGTAACATAGTGCTATTAGGCGAGCAATTGGCCAGTGTAAAGGGCAGTTCCTGGTGAGCATTCGCATAGACCCATTTAAGGCTGACCCAGGAACATTTAGCTCCCTTTGATCTTGTGTGTTTCTGAAGTGCTTATAGGTGAAGACAGTGCTTTTCAAATAGGATTGTGCAGATGACTCGCAAGGCATTTTATTCAGCCCCATTGAGGAGCTCTGGGTGGAACCTGAGGTTCTTTCTGCCTTTCGAAGGTGCTGATGGGGCAGGTTCAAGCAGTGGAAGATGAAGGCTACCCAAGCCCACTGCTGTCGGGTCTATTCTGTGACTCAGAGCAGGCCTTCTGGGGCTGGAAATGGGAGCAGACAGCCTCATCTCTCTCCCACAGGGCAGCTGGTGGGTTTGAACCACGCATCTGGCAACTAGCAGCCCAGCGTGTGCCCCACTGCCACCAGGGCAGCGATTCTCAAATGATAACCTGCCCCTCGCCACCTAGAAAGGGTATCAGGTTGCTGGGCTCCAACCTGAGAGGAATGTGCCATGCACTAGCCCGTTAACCAGAAGGTCAGAGGTTCCAACCCACCCGCCTGACTGTGGCTGCAAAGAGGCAGCCCTACGTCAGCTTCTGCGGCGGTCACGGTCTTGGAAGCCCCATGGAGTAGCGCGACTCCGTCCTGTACAGTTTGATGGCAATGGGCGTGAACCCTACGGATTCATCCTAATTTAACAGGGCTAGGGTAGGGAATCTGCACTTCTAGTAATTTCTCTGTTGACTCTGACGTGACTGACTCGGGATCTACTCTGAGAACTCGGCCAGGAGGCTAACAGGGAGGAAGCGAGTAAGAGAAAGAAGTGAGGGACGGGTCCTTTTTTCACTTCAAGATCCTTGCGTGCAATCTGTTTTTTTTACGTTGTAGACATACATACAATAACTGTTTTCTGACTCGGCCCTGGAACGTTTCGCTAATAATTAAATATCTACAAGAACCTCGCCGCTGCCACTGCCACCCAACACTTAAGCGAGCACTCAGTACGTGCCAGGAAGAGTGCCAAGCGCTTTATATAGTTCTATTTAGTCCCCATAATAAATCTGTTAAAATGACTGCCATTATTCTCTTGCTTACTGTTTTCCACTGTAACCGATTCCCAGGACTCATCTGGTGCACTTGCTGAAAATACTGACTTCTAGGCATCTAAACTGCTGACTCATTTTGGTGGGTCACGTGCTCCTGGTGTTTGTTATCAGGGGGGAAAGCCAGGGACCTCTGCTCTAGCTAATCAACTATGCCAACACAAGCGGTCCGTGTCAAGGAAATGGCACGTCAATATGAGAAAGCATATTACACAATGACACTTGCACCGAACCAAGATTTCCTTTCAGGACTCAGAAAGCTCTCTTGGGCTCTCCGGATGCCATAGAGGCTCACTTCTCGACCATGCTAGAATATAGTGGTGCAGAAAGGAGAGCTTGGTAGAGCTTTCTAGTGACTACAGACCAGAGAAGTCCACATTGACTGTATCACATTCTGCTTTCTTGAGGAAAAGCACTTCAGTGTGGAATGTTATTCTAAGGTACTGGTCTTCATTGCATCCAGACAGATTCTATGATTCCCGAGTTTTTTTTTTTAATTTGTTTGTTTGTTTTGGTGGCATCACTGCCCGGGTGGGAATAGGAAGCCCAGCCTTGCTGCTGGATTCAAACCGCCAACCCTGTGGACCGCAGTCCCGCACACAACCACTAGGCCACCAGGGCTCAGCCAATTCCCCTGAGTTTTAAGAATCATGGAAGAAAATATTTTACTGCTGCTTTTCAGATCATAGAGTTTGCCCACACCAAAACCAGCCTGAAAGACTGACCACTGCTTGGAGCTCGCCCAATCCAACCAGTGCCCCCTCCATGCCTGCTCTCCAGTACTGGCTTCTCTGCTTAAACACTTACAGTTAGCATGCGGTCATGGGTTCCTTACTTCCTCAGAACTGTGGCTAAGGGTGGCAATGGGGCAAGTGCAGAGTGGTGTTTCCCTGGCAGTCACTGGGGTCCTGTCTGTGGGCCTTGTTGGGGGTGGTGGAGTGGGGTGGTAAGGTGAGTTTTCCTGCTAGATAGACCTTATTTTAGTCATCCAGAAAATCTGTTCTCAGACCAAATGAAGTGAAGGCTTTCCTTCATTCTGTGGGTACTAATTCCAGCTACGTCTGGGGCTGGTCGTTGACGCTCACTCCGTGTTTTCTGATGCTTGTAGGTGAAGTGCTCCTAATTGGTGAAATGAGCACTGAATCAGGAGTCAGGAGAACTGGAGACACAGGTCAGCTCTGCCTGTGCCTTGTTCTCTGATCGTGCCCAGTTACGTAACCCTTTCTTTCAACATTAGTTTTCGATCTCAAATGAGAAAGTTGAGCTCATTTAACTCAAGACCAGCTTACTGGTCAATGATCTTGTGATGCCTAGTCCCAGCAGGAATAGTGCCTGTCTCAAAAGACAGCGAAGTTCAGCCACTCAACCAGTTATCTGTTGAGCATCTAGCACAGTGGTTCTCAACCTTCATGATGCTGCAACCCTTTAGTACAGTTTCTCATGTTGTGGTGACCCCAAACCATAAAATTATTTTGTTGCTCTTTCATAACTGTCATTTTGTTACTCTTATGAATCAGGCGATCCCTGTGGAAGGATCATTTGACCCTAAAAGAGGTTGCAACCCCTCAGGTTGGGAACAGCTGCTCTCAGGTATCTCTCTGTATCAGTCTAGGTTGACTAGAGAGACAAATTCATAGACATACATATTTACACACAAGAGCAATTGAATATTGAGAGACCATCCCAGCCCAGTCCAGAGCAAGTCCAAAGTGCAATGTTAGCCCACATGCCCGATGTCCAATACCAATTTATAAATTCCTCTTCAGACTCATGGAACACACGCAATGGTGCCGAATGCAGGAAGATCACAGGCCAATGGGCGGAAAATCTTGTGGACCCAGTGCCAGTGGAAGCATCTCAGTGCTGGCGTGGGTCTCCATGTGGCTCCTTCAACTCCAGGGCTCTGGCTCCATCAGCTTAACTCCATCAGGCTTATTTCCAGTAATGTCTTGCAGGGAGTGAGTCTCTGTGTCCTGCCTCCAGTGAACTATTTTATAGCCATAGAATTTTCAAATGAGGTCATCAAGCTGTGACCTGATTGACAGGCTAAACACCACCCCTTCACTCTAATTCTCAAATCAACAACAGATTATGTAACTGCCACATGCTCAAATAATGTGAACTGAAATAATCAGGGAAAGTTTCATGGAGGAGGTGGCATTTGAAATGTTTGAAGACTGGGTGGAGGTGGCACAAGACTGAAGCATTCCAGATGGAGCACACAACATGGACAAGACCCGGATTATAGTCTCAGTTCCGGGCTCATAGCAATCAATCGTTCCTTGTGGTTGGACTCTGAAGGCTGCAAAGGGGGAAACATTGACTCCACACTGTGAAGGTGGGAGAGGGCTTTAAAGACCAGGCCTTGGTGGTTTCAGTTTCCATCAGGTATGCTGTCTGTGAGGATCGTGAATGGGGTTTGACCCTTTTGTGACCAGTGAAGCATATTTTTAGCCTCTCAGGTTTCTCGGGAAGCTCTTATCCCAGTGATTGTACATGCTACCACCTGGCTTCAAACTCTTAACTCACTGCCATGGAATGGATGCCGACTCATCATGACGCTATAGTAAAGTGACCAGATTTTAACAGTGGTAAAGCAGAACACCTTTGACCCGAGGGGTGGGGGGCAGAGGGGATATATTCCCTTCCCATTCTCCTGCTGTTCCCTAGCTTGTCATGCATTCTTTCCAAAAATCGGGACTTTGTTAAAACTGCAGGACATGGGGAAAATTATTTGAAATCAGGACTGGTCCCGCTAAAAGTGGGACATCTGGTCACTTTACAGAACAGGGCAGAACTGTCCCCCCCACCCCTGGAACTGAACAATGGCATGCATCAGGGGGGAGAAAACAAAGGGCCTTACCTAACCAACACTTCCACTGAAGTCCACTCAGGACATATATGTCTCATATAATTGTGTCAAAATTCATAGTTCCTCAACACCCTTTCCCCTCTGGATCTCAGCATGCCTTCCATTACAAAGATGCCCTGTTGCGGTCATGGGTTCTGTGCTTGGCTGCTAACCACTGGGTCAGTTGTTTGCGCCCACTAACTGCTCCATGTGAGAAAGATGAGGCTTTCTGCTTCTGTAAAGATTTACAGCCTTGAGAACCCTGAGGGAGCACTGGCCCTGAGGAGCACTGCCCCAAGGGGTAACTGTGGGCCAGCATCAACTTGGTGGCCGTGGGCTTGCTATTTTGTGTTCAGTTACTGCTAGCACATTATTATCGACCAAAAATCCCAAGCAGAAAGCAATTCCATCATGAAAGCGTTGAACAAGTGCAGTGACCTGGACTTGTTCGGGGAGAACTCTTTCTGAGGGCTCTCGGAGGCTGTCTTGGAAGCTAGCCTGGAGAAGGGGTGGCAGCTGCGGTCTCTGCGATGTGGACTGTAGCCCTGGCATTGGCGCGACCTTCCAATCACTGGTCTGTCTCTCTCAAAGGATCTTGGGTGGACTCGGTGACCTTGCAGTGATCACTGCCCTTTAGGGTCCAAGCCCGAGGCGTTGGGCTGCACTGGCATCACTGGACCACCTTTGCCTCTGCATCATTGACCAGGAAATTGTGTGGCTGGGCTTCCTTCCTGAACCGCCTGGCCATTGTGTGGAGAAAAGCATTTCTATCAGCAGAGCTCAGTACCATCTCAAGCTACCCGGAGACCAGCCGCAGCTGTGCTTGTGTCTTTGCTTCTTTCCCAGCTAATTCCAGCCTGTGAGTGAGATCACTTCTACCAGCGGCTAGAGCGCGTTTCATGGGGTTACTGAGAGCAGTCTGACGCCCATCAAGCTAGTTTCATGCTAGGGCTGGGTCCCAGGGGGCAGGGAAGGTATTTCTGGGAGCCTCACAGCAGAAGGCTCCTTTGTAAACAGCAGAAGTTTCTGGGGGCACAGGACATCTGCATGGGCAAGGACAACCATATGTGTGTGGGGTTGTGGGGAAGGAGGATGGTGATTGGGTCCAGTGTTGCTGATACAGGCTTGTGCTGAGAGGCCCGCCTGCCCTTGGCCAGATGCTGCCGGTAGCCGGTGCCTCCCCAGGGTCATCTTCTGCCCAAAAGGACGAACAAGCAAGTTGCTAATGCAGACCATTTTTTACCCCCCTCCTTCTTTCTGTCTCTTGTGCCAGGACTGACCTTATTCACAGTGACTTGTTTCAAATGCCGGCCCTCCAACGAGATCACCCTCTGCCAGGAGTTTTCACACCTATTATCTGATTGGAACTTCACAGAACTCTTGTGAATTCGTTAAGATGGGAGTTGTTGGTCCCGTTTTACTGATGAGAAAAGAAGGACTAGAAGGAGGAAGGTGGCTTATTGTAAAACCTTATAGCCACGTGGCCCGAAAGCTCAGACTTGTGCCAGACTGCTTACCTGAGACAAGCCAGGCGACAACGAACTTTTATGCTGAACTTCATAGGTGCCAGGTGCCAGGACTCAGTACTTCACATGAATTAATTCACTTAATTTTCATGACAACCCCTGTGTGTGATTGTAGTGGTTTTGAATTGTGGTCCCTAGAGACATGTTGAAGTCCTAACCCTCGTACCTGTGGATATTTGGAAATAGTCTGCAGACACAATCAAAGAAGGTCATCATGAAGGCAGTGAGTATAATGTTTCAGAATTAGAAAGAAAAATCACTCAGAAATCACCAATCCGCTTGTTTATCTGGAAAGATCAAAGACATAAGGCTGGTTAGCAATAGGTATTGTGCCCTGTCAGTCTCCTGGCATGGGTATTACACTATTGTTATGTAAACACCAAACTCACTGCCAGAGGGTCGACTCTGGCTTGTCTATTGTTATATAAGATGCTACCCATGGGGAAAGGCTACCCCGGGTTCTCTGTACTATTTTTATAACTTCTTGGGTGGTGAGTCTATAATTATTTCAAGCTAAAAATGTTAAAAATAAAGGAGCTTAGTAAGCCTCCAATGGATGCTGAACATGGTACGGACTTTTTCCTAATACGTGATGATCTTAATTCTCAACTAATGCGATTCAGTTGGGTGTGCAGTTGGAAGGCCGGCGAGAAAGAGGACAGTCGTCTCAGAGATGGGGTGCCACTGTAGCCGCAACAAGGGGAGATTCTCAGCTTGGCACAGGACCGACTGGGTATATTGGTTGGCTCAGTTGTCCATGGGATCCAGTCAAGTCAGAGCTGACTGGGTGCACCTAACCATCACACTTCTCAGGCCGTAGCTGACAAAAGAGAGATGGACCCTTAAGGGCTGCCCAGAATCCCCCGACCTGATACATGAAGGTACCCAGACATGAGAGAGCAGTCTTGGAAGAGCAGCGTGGGTGTTGGTGGTTCCTGTTGGCTCACTTACCCGGGTGACAGTGTCTGGCACGGCAGAGGTAGTGCTCAATATCTGCTGACCTTTTGTCCACAGTTGGTTTATGCTTGAAGATCCAGCATAGGCTCGACCTGCTCTAGGAAGTCTTCTCTGGCTCCTGGACCCTCAAGGCCTTCTTACACATCACAGGTTCTGCTGTCTGGGGTTCAAGGGCTGTGCACCGATGTACAGCCTGCTTTTCTTTTGGGGGATGTGTGGGGAGTGGGTTTGTCTCTTGTTTGGTTTTCTTTCATTTTTCTCTTTTTGTTTTTGGGCATCACTGTCCTCTGGTGGTGGGAGTAGGAGGCCCAGCCTTTGCTCCTGTGGAACTGCTGCTTGAATTGAACCTCTATCCCAGTGGGCCGCAGTCCCGTGCACAATCACTACGCCACCGGGGCTCCGCCCTCTTTCTTTCTTTCTTTTTTAAGGACAATTTCCATTCTATTTCCCTTCAGGTTTATTTTTTCTTCCACTTCTAATCTTTACATAGGCTTTGGAGGAGGTCGTGGGGCAGCATTGCAGGTCTAAATCGAGGTTGGAGGGGGTGTCCTTGTAGGCTTCACGTGATGGGTTCCTAACCACTTTGCTGTGAATGGCACAACTCACATAGTCGTTTAGCTTCACGTACAGCTTGGGAAACACTTGCTTCGGAAATGTCTCCCACGGCTGCGGCCTCCACTATATTTCTTTCTTTGTGTGTGTGTGGGCATCACTGCCTCTGGTGGTCGTGGGCACTACCCAGCCGCTGCTGGATTTGAACCGCCAAGCCTGCGGGCTGCAGTTCTGCACTCAACCACTTACACCACCGGGGCTCAGCTCCACTATATTTCTTATGACGAACTTTTTTTTTTTCAATCATTTTATTGGGGGCTCATACAACTCTCATCATGATCCATACATACATCAATTTTATGCAGGCCACATTTGCACACTTGTTGCCATCATCATTCTCAAAACACCCTCCCTCCACTTAGGCCCCCAGTACCAGCTCCCCATATTTCCCTTCCCTCCTCTTCACCCATGAACCCTTAATAATTTACAAATGTTTTTGCTTTTTCATATCGTACACTGTCTGATGTGTCCCTTCACTCACTTCCCCATTGTCCGAACCCCAGAGAGGAGGTCATATGTAGATCTCTGAAATTTCTCAATGGCCCTGTCTTTGCACACACAGTGGAGGCAGTTTGTGCAGAAAATGGGCTGCACATGGCTGCCGCCTTTCTTCACAGGACTGTTGTTACACCTTTTCTTCGTCATCTCAGAAGCGAGGAGGTGGGAGACTTGTTTGGTTTTCTTTTAGTTCTCTCACGTGCACGTCTCTTTCCTTTCCATTCACATCAGACATCTGAGGGTTGGTCCCCTCTCCCATTTTCTTTTTGGTAGACCCTTTTGCCTATGGCAGGTGTGTTGTATTGTGGGGGATCAGTAAAAGCAGGCTGAATGAATGGCGTGTGAATCTTCAGGCATTAGAGAAGCTTCATGCAGGACACCAATCTTGATTGAGACCACTGAGATCTTGTAAGATCTCGTGAAGTTTGTAAATGTGTGTGGATTGTAAGTGGCTTCAGTTCTGCCCCTCTGACCCCATTCTGCCTGGTGGGTCTTCCTGTGGGTCTCCTTTAACTCCTGAGCCCAAATTTGGACACAGCCCTCTCACCAAGTCGCCTGGGCACAGCTGAGACAGCTGGCACTGTCTGAGGATTTGTCGGGTGACAAGGAAGAACTGATAGGGAAAGAGGCAAAGAGAAGTCTGAAGTAGCCTTGTCTGCGCAGGCTAAGATAGACACTCTCTTCCCTCAGAAGATGTACCATACATACTTGTGTATGGCCAAGGTTTTGAGCACATTTTTAGTGCAATTTTTGTGATGGAATTAGGTACCTCAACTGATATTTGGGTTGGCTTATACTTGAGTATATATAGTGTCTGTTAGTCTGGGTAGGCTAGAGAAACAAATTCATAAGCACGCATGTGTATAAGAAAGAGGTTAATATACAAGAGCAATGGAACACTGAGGAAACATCCCAGCTCAATCCAGTCCAAGGTTACAAGTCTGATCTTAGCCCATAAGTCCGATACCAATCTATCAGTCCTCTTCGGGTTCACGAAGCACATGCAATGACACCAGGACAGTCACAGGTAAGAGGGTGCAGAGTCTTGTGTATCCAGTGGCGGTGAAGCATCTCAGCACTGGCAGGGGTCTCCCTGTGGCCCCTCCAGTTTCCAGGGCTCAGGGTCTATCCGCATGCTGCCATGTGTCTTGTCAGCTGCAATGTCTCCTAGGGAGTGAGTCGTGAGTCTCTCACCTCCGAGAGGGAAATGATGGCTGGATTTCCCAGAATTCTCAGGAGAAAGCCATGTCCACACAGAGATCTCATTGGCTAGCTCCAGATTGACTAGCTAGACTTCACCTACACTCTTAATCCTCAAATTGACACCAGATTAGGTGGCTGCCACATCGGGTATTCCCTAGCTCTGCCCTGGTCTCTGCCTATGTAGAGGGTCCAGTCTGAAATCCTTTTGCTTAAGCACGCTTCCCGGACATCTTGGCACACTTACATGAGACTAGGAGAATGTGGGATTCTGTTCCTTTTGATATTCATCATCTGTGCACACAGACCCAGACAAATACCCACTCAGGTGACACTCCCGACACTACTATTTTTTGCACACATGGTTCTAGCCTGTCCTATTGACAGGTCTAGTAATAGAATGGCACCCTAGCCATGTAATGGAGAACGTCCCCTTATGCGAAAGAACACAGATTTCTTCCGTGCCACCTATCCTGGGCCCTGATCCAGACAGTCAAGTTTGCCATTATTCGTTCATTCCCTTGGATTAGGCACTGTCCTTTGCAGTAGCATCTCCCTCTGGGAAAGATAACACATCCAGCCCTTCATATCTTGGACTGCATTTAATTAGGAATATGTGCTCCTTACATATGAAATCTGAAACAGCTTATAAACACTAGATGGCTTGGGGCACAATAAACACAACTTTTGGTCTTCATTTATAACAGGTGCCAGTTAGTTGAGTCCTTTCACTTACAAAATATATATGTGCCATATATTCCTTTAAATCCCTGTAAGATGGAGATCATGTTTCCATAGCATCAATAAAGACTCTGGGGCTCTTAAAGGAGGGGGGAGGTGTGACTTGCCCAAGGTCACAGAACCCCCTGACGGCAAGCTCTACCCTTTTTTCCATTGTGCCTCCTGGTGTAGCCCTACTAGAACTTTCTCTCTGAGCTGATTAAGATCATCTGACTTCAACCCATGGGGTGTGTGTGTTTCCTTTTATTTTGACACAGACTGTGAGAGAGGAGTCATAAGAGGTAATCTGAAGCCAGATTGAACAGGGTGCTTGCATTTTTATTCTGAAGGTGATGAGGGCATCATTGAAAGATCTTAAATAGGGCGTTGACTTGCTTAGAATACCAGAAAACCCCAAACCCACTACCACTGAGTTGATCTGACTCATAGAATAGTGCTTCAGAAATATCACTCTGGTGCCAGGGAAAAGGATGAGGTGGAGACGAGAGAGGGAGACAGGGAAGTGAGGCGATGGACCACATCTTTGTGAAGGAGAACTTGAACTAAGATGATGGCAGAGGTAAATGGATGCAGGATGTAAGGGATTTCTAGGATCCTCTGATTAGCTATGAAAGGGTGCATGTTGGGCTGAGCCCCGGTGGCATAGTGGTTGTGTGTGGGACTGTGGCCCACTGGGCTGGCAGTTCAAATCCAGCAGCAGCTCTCTAGGGCCTTCTACTCCCACCAGAGGGCATTGATGTCCCCCCCCCCCAAAAAAAAATGGTGCATGTTATTATCTCACTCTTACCATCTCCAACATGCGTCTTGTCCCCCTTTGCTGTCAGAAGAGAAGCAGGTTGTTTGCTACTGTGTTGGCTTGGTTTTTCCACTCTTTTCCTTACCCACCTTCCTTCGAAGATCCTTCTATCATGGCTTACCCTAGCTTTCCCTTGTCTCATTGTTGCCTGTACTTTCTTTCAATTTGCATGTGGAGACCGAAGTGACAACTCTTGGGCCCTCCCTTCCTCCTTCCTGTATGTAGCCATCCTTGTCCAATATGGTACCCGGGCAAGAAAAAAAGGTGATCTTGTTTGTTGCACTATCCTCAAAAGAGAGAGAGAGACAAGTATCCCTCTTGCAAATGTAGAACAGAGGAACTTTAAACTCAACATGGGAAAGAATATATACAAGATTTCCATCAAGAGAAGCAGCCCCCCAGTGTGGGCAGTTTGAACTCTTCAGTCGATGACATTTTGAATGATCCTTCCCATGCTGCCACTGACCAAGTTAACCTTTTATGGAACTGAGCAGGGCATTAGCAATGGAAGGGACTTTAAAGTCCATGGGTTGGTCACCCTCAATTTTGCAGACAAAGACTTTGAAGTCTACAAGGGTGGACCAGTTAGCCCAAGGTTTCAACGGGCCAGAGCACAACCGGACCCATGATGGGGAGGCCTCAGCAGTTTTTATTTAACCCGTCTAAGGAAAGGACTCTTTTTTTTTCCTTCATCCTAAGTGTGACAGTTTGACAGTCTGGAGAACCGGAAACTCCCAGGCTGCATTAAGAACAGGTTAGTCTGCTGTTTCTCCCCTTCTCCAAAAATCTGGAAGACCGTACCTCATCCAAGGTCAACAGTACATGAGGGATAAAGGGGCTTCCAGACTCGTAGGCTAACTCTCTTCAGGTACAGTCCGAAGCCTCACCCTGGGCCCAAGGCTCGGACAGCTACAGCACCAAGGACGCCGTGCAGAATCACCCTCTAAGTGCATCTGAGCCACAGCCGACACCCTAAGATCCGAATGACACGATTCCCCTCTTTCTTGCCCCAAGCATTGTTTCTTTCTTCCTTTCTTATTTGATGAAAGTGTGTGCCTGTGAAAATGACGTCAGTTTAATTAGGTTGCTTGGCACAGTACTTTTCCACTGAATTTACTAGGAACTGTGAATTTGTTGTAGCAAACTGCACTGCAGGCTGCAGTATCTGATTGGCATGCCAGGAGCATCACTAGCGGACCGCTAAATAGAGATTGGGGGAAAAAGTGGGTCAGGCAACAGGCCTTCCATACCTGCAGAGCCCGCGGGAGGCAGCGCAGAGGCTGCAGGTGGCCACAGCATGGCACTGTCTCCCAGAGCCGCAGCCAAAATGCAGCACCCCATCCCTAGCACTGGGATGGGGTCCCCCACCCCCGCCCCTCTGCAGGTGATGGTTTCTGTGGCCATTTTGCTTTCTGTTTCTCTGCAGACCCCAAAGCTTTTATAGCTGGTAGCTCCGACGGGTCAAAGTCTAGTTCAGGCGGAATCTTGATAGCTGCTGGTATTCTGAACAAGGGGCCCTAGGGGGACAGTGGGTTACACTGCTGGGCTGCTAACCCATAGGTCAGTGGTTTGAATCTGCCAGCTACTCCAGGGGAAGGATGAGGCAGGCAGGCTGCTTCCTCAGAGATTGACAGCCCCTGGGACCCAGGGGGCTGCTCTGCTCCCTCCTGGGGGGTTGTCATGAGTCAGGATGAACTCGAGGGCGACAGGTGGGTCTTCAAAGCAAGGAGGACGTCTTCGGACTTCGTCAGGAGGCTGTTTGAGAGTTCTGCTTGGTGACGAGGAAAGGGTGGGTAATCTTTCGGCTCATTGCTTTCCTTTCCCTTTCCTTTCTCACCTCCCCAACAGAGCATCCATCTCTGAAAGCTCCACTGATGAGCACCAAGACAGGAGGGTGTGTGTGTGTGTGTGTGTGTGTGTGTGTGTGTGTGTGTGTGAGAGAGAGAGAGAGAGAGAGAGAGAGAGAGAGATTGTGATTGTTCAGGAGGGTCAGTGGTGGCTTCTGAAAGGCATGTGAGTTAGAATTTGAGCAGATAATCTGGTCACAGCGGGAAGAAATGAAGGGAGCACCTCAGTGGTCTGATCCTTGCCAGTCTTGGGACTGCCTTGTAGAGGGTGGGACCTTTGCAGGAAGTCTGCTGCTCACATCCAATGACCTCAGAAGATCACGGTTCAGTGGGTCCCCCAGGGTCTTCTCAACCAAGCTCCTTATTCCATGGATAGGGAGCTTAAGACACAGAACAGACATGGAGGGAACCCAAATGAGTCCTGTGCTGTTACTAGACAGTACACACTGTCTTCATTTCTTTGGGGCCCTGAGTTTCACTTCCATCTCCTACTCAGAAATGGTGTCCACTTGTAAATGAGCCACTGGGGAGGAACCCTGGGGCCTGCTGCCTTGGGATGTGAGGGCCCCTAGGATTTCTGAACACCATGTTCCTCTCCTTCCTCAGCCCAGGGCCAGGGTTCAGCAGGGCGGGTACTTCCCCAAGAACACTTGGTGGGAACGAGTCTTGCCTCAGAATAAGGAACCACAGCCTTGCACTCAGACAAGCGCAGTGTGGCAGAAAAGCAGACTGTTGTACTCCTGCTTTTGTTATTCTGTAAGAAAATTGGGCTCATTTGGACTGAAACTTGCTTTCAATAAACTGTACTTAAATTTACTGAAATTTGCTATCAAGACAACTCTAGAGGAGGCACATTTTAATTCCATCCACCATCTCTTTCCCTTTTGAGGAGAAATCAGGGGGTGAGATGGAAACACTCCCTCTCGTTATTTCCCCTCAGTCTCTTGGATGCTTTCAACGCTGTACCAGGAAGGCTGCCTTTGGGCGGAGAGTGCTTGCATTGATGCTCAGTTGGAATGCTGACCTGTACACCCAGTCTCTGATGGAAGTTCCACAGGGTTTGCTAGTCAAACGAACCTTGCATGCAAGAGTTTTCAAGACCAACTCAGGGCCGATGTGTCCTGGGAGACCACTGATAATTGAAATGTCATGTGACCTTGGAATTGAGCTAAGTGGCGTGAACAAGCCTATTAGAGTTGTTGTGTGATGACCCACTGGGAGAATTGGGCTTTGATGGCCCTGGGTATCAGACAGCAGAGGTGCCATTGTTCTGTGTTGGGCTGTGCTGTCTTGTGTTGCTCTGTGATGCGGTGTGCTGTGGCTTTTGTGCCGCCTTGTAATGTGATGTGCTGGGTTGTGATAGTAGGTCATTTTAAGTATCTCTGAATGTGATAGAAGGAGCCTTCAAAATGCTTGTGGGAAAATCTTATTGTTTACTCATGTTTTCAATCTTTTGTTTTCTTTTTGTTTTGTGTCTGTTATTGTTGGTTTGCCTACTTTATTTAAGAGAGGCATGGGGAGCAAGCTCAAGGCGAAAGTAACAGGACCCATGGTTCTAGAGGGACTTTGGGGGATGGGGAGGCGGGTGAAGGGAGTGGAGAGCAAACAGTGCTATAGACAGGGGAACAACTAGGAAATTAAAATCAACAAGGAGGAGGACCCTAGGGGTGTTGGCGCAACAGCAATCTAGCTGAGAGGAATTACTGAGGGCGAGGGTGATGGTGGGGCAGGAGGAAGGTCAAAGGGAACAGAGGAGAGACCTAGGTAGGAAGCAAAGCTTTGGATAGAGGTATAAACATAGGTGTGTATATATGAAAGCATGTTAATTCAGAAAAATAAGAGGTATTGGCCTATGTACATATATGTATACAGCAATACACTGAGGTAATGGAAGGACTTTGGGCCTCTGCTTGTGCCCTGTCTCAATTTAAGAACATTTTGTTCTGATAATCTGGTTTTCTATGATGCTTACCCGGTCGGCGTGCTTGCTGAAGACAAAATGGGTGCACAAGCAGATGTGGTCAAGAAAGCTGAGGGTGCCCGGCTATCAAAAGATAGAGCATCTGGGATCTTAAAGGCTTGAAGTCAAACAACCTTCTAGCAGAGAAGCAACAAGTCCACATGGAAGAAGCATACCAGCTTGTGTGATCATGGGGTGTCAAATGGATCAGGTAACAGGCATCTGAAGACCACAAACAAACAAACAAACAAACAAACAAACAAAATATTGTAGAGAACAAGAGGGAGTCGGAGCAGAAACCCCAAACCCATTTGTAGACAATGGGACATCCCCTCACAGAAGGGCACAAAGAAGAACGAGTCAACCAGGGCACAGTATAACATTGATGAAACACATAATATTCTTCTGATTTTTTGAGGCTTCCTCACCCCCCACTATCATGACCCCAAGTCCTACCTTTCACTTTGGGGCATGTACACAGGTAATGAGCTGATGACGCACTGAATGTAAGTCAGATAAGTTACACGGGAATGTACACAGGGATAATGATACCAGGAGTGTAGGGTGGGAACGAAGAGGGAGCCAGTTGCAGTGATGAATGCATAGCCAACCCCCACAGCCAGGGGGGCAAACAACGGAAGCTTTGGGGAAAGTGGATAGCAATGGTGTAAGCTATGAAAATAGTAATTTATAAGTTATCAAAGGGTTACAAAAGTGGGAGGGAGTGAGGGAGAGGAAAATAAGAGGACCCGATATCAAGGGCTCAAACAGAAAGTAAATGTTCAGAAGACAGCAGTGGCAACATATGTACAAATATGCTCGATTCAGTTGTTAGAACAATTGTTATAAGCGCTGTCAGAGCCCCCAACAAAATGATCTTTAAGAACACATCCTGAAATTAAAAGGAATATATATATCAAATGAAAAGATAACGGACTTTCTCCTGGAACTTTGGGAGTGTTGTGTTCACTTGCTAATTGCAGGCCTTGCCTGTGCTTGGCATTTGCTACAAGAAAGCGAGGGGAGTGGGGGGAGGAACGAGGAAATGGTTCTTGATAGCCGGGCAGGTTTCCACCCAGAGGCTGGCACAGCCCGTAGACATTTTTATCCATTCTCCTTTTGGGGTCACACTAGGACTTGTCACTGGAGGGAACGTCATCTGAACAGCTCATAGGCATGGTGGTAATAGGAAGAGAGAAGCTGGAGGGAAATTGTTATTAGAAGAGTCACTTATGTTCCCAGCAAGGTTACGGAAAGGGAAGTGAAAGACAGGGCCCGCGGCGACAGCGGATGCCCCAACAGGGCTTTGCCTGGCAGGCGAAGCTCTCGAGAGAGAGACCTGGACTTGCCCAGCTCAGACCCCGCCTCTGGGGTCATGGGCCCGTGGTCTTGGCGCAGCTCTCAGTTCTCAACTGTTCATTTTAGTGGCTGCCCAGGGTGGTTCGGAGAACCCTGTTCTTCTTGACGGTTCTCCCTCTGCTCTCTCAGGTTAGTTGTGCTCCATGCTCCTGCGTCTAGTGTTGGGAATACTTCTCTTCCTTCTCTCAAAGGAAGACAGTGTCGCAGATACCCAACCTGCGCTGTGTCGAAGGCAGAGGGCTATTCTTCTTCCCGATGCTTCCTTCCCTCCTCTCCCAACTCCTGCGGCCCTAGGCCCCCATGCATCTGTTCCAGGCTCAGGGCAGATCGGGATGGAGTGATCTGACTCTTGGGGTCTGGGCCTACCAGGTGGCGGCGGTGGCGGCGGGAGTGGAAGTCTCTCTCTACCTTCACCTCTGTGCCAGGGAGCCACTCTGAGACCTGCCCAAGCCCGGGGACCAACTGCACCATTGGTTTCAAAAGCCTGACGCCCCTCCGGCTGGAGTTCTTCCTGCATTCTGCATCATTGCCCGTGGCTGCGTGAGTCTGAGGAGGGACATGTGGACTAGTACCTGACTGGTGGACTTCAGCTGGACTGGTGTGGAGTCTTTTCCTGATATATAAAGCTTTCTTACACACTCTGAAAAACAAGTGGCCGTGGTCACCCCTGCAGGCTCCTGTTGTAGCCTTGAAACCACCACGGGCCAGGGAGCCCTCCGTCAGACTCTCTCTCGCTGGCGAAGCCTTTGCAGGCTTCATGACGAGCCAGGTGGACCTGGGGTGAAGACTCTTCCTCCCTTTCCAATGGTCAGAACCAACCATGTCCCCCTGCGGTTTCCCTCCGTGGCTTCCACTTCTGCTGTCACCTCAACTCGTGCAAGCAGGTGCCTCTGCTCATGTGCTGTCTGCTTCCACTGCTTGCTGCCCAGGCTTCTCCACCAACTTGTTTGCATCGCAGGCTCCCGCCTTCAGTGGCCACTCAACGCTCTGCACACCCCGTCCAGAGCCACCCTGTCAGTACAAGAAGAACAAAAGCACGTATCTATCTTCCTGCTCGTCATGTCTCTCCGATGAATGAATTAAATATTTTCATTGCCTTGAAGATGAATTATCCTCTGTCCCCGGCTTTAATCTTCTAGCTGTATCTTCTTGTGACTGCCACTCGACTGTGGGAATTCCTGCCCCAGCTCCTCGCTCTCTGCTCATGGTCTCTATACCTGCAAGCGGGCTCCTGCAGTGAGCCGGAGTCCAGGAGCTCAGCGGGATGGCGGTCTGGCCTGCAGGATTGACACTGAGCACGCCACCCATAGATCTCCCAACCGAAGGACCTCTCGACATCTTCTGGTCCTTTCTGGCCCTGGAGATGCTGTTGGAGCCTTTAGCAAGTAAAAAACCTGACCTGGAGAGACTTAATGACTGACTCAAGGTCACTCAGCTAATAAATTTTAGACTTCTTATACCAGGTTAGATTTCGGGCTGTAAATATGCTTCATTCTTTTCAGGCAAGCCACCTCTTCATTTGGTGAAAGCACCAGCTCTCTAGATTTCTCTTTGCACGTGAAACAGTGTGGGACCCTATAGGTCACTCACATCCCCCCCGCCTCTTCAGGATAAACAGTGTAGCATTTGTCACCTCCTTGCCAGGGAATGCAGCAGACATCCCCTGTTCCTGTTAGGGCCAGCATGTTCGAAACTCCAGTCCCACGTGCCTCTTGTTCAGTAACTCTGTGTAGGTCCTTTTGGCAGACATCTAATATGGTGTCAATTTGAGGATTAAGAATGTAGGGGTGGAGTCTAGCCTGTCAATCTGGAGATAGCCAACGAAACCTCTGTGTGGGCATGACCTTCTCCTGAGAATTTGGAAAAAGTGGTACTTCCATTTGGAAGCACGAGACACTGTCTCACTCCTTTGGAGACACTCAACCGACAAGGCTGGCTCTCTTTGAGACATCCCTGAGGAGAAGCCACAGGAACCTACCCTGATGCAGCTAGAAACCTGGGCCTAGAGAAGCCATGTGGAGTCTCCTGCCAGCGCGGAGATGCCTACACCAACACTGAATCCAAAGACATTCTACCCACTGGCTTGTGGTCGTTCTGCATTTGGCATCATTGCATGTGTTTTGTGAGTCTGAAGAGGACTTTATAGATTGGTATCGGGCATATGGGCTAATAGCAGACTTATGACCTTGGACTGGACTGGGTTGGGATGTTTTTCTCAATCTTCTTGCATGCAAATGTTCAATTGCTCTTGTATGTAAAACCTCTCCCTGATATACTTAGGTGTGTTTATGAATTTTGTTTCTCTAGTCTACCCAGACTAACACAGTCTGTGTCAGAAATATTGTTGATTTGCTTCTAACTTGTCCCCTCAGTTCCGTAAGGATTATCAAGCATGAATTCCTCATTTCTCTTGGTGTTTCATCTGAAACCCAAAACATCAGTGTGTCTTTCTTCTGAATGTGCTGTCCCCTGTCCCAACCTCCCGACAGCTTCCAACGATTTCCATGTTCCCCCAGGTATTCTTCCAGCCCCTCAGCCTTGGAGGCTGGTGTGGACAGGCCTCACAGACACGCCCCATCCTGTCTACTGGGCTGTGCTCCCGCCCTCTTGTCTGGACCCCGAAAGCAACCTCCTAGTGACCTCCTTTGGGACTTGGTCCTTCTTCCACCCCCTGGGGTGACGGACTGCAAACACTGCTTGCTTTCCGCCACTGCCTTCATCTGTGTGTGTGTGTGTGTGTGTGTGTGTGTGTGTGTGTGTATGGTTGGTGGGGAGGGGGCTGGTAGCATTTCTTCACAAACTAAAGCATGGGAGGGCTTGCTCATTCAACATGCACTCTGCTTTGTGGAAGGGAGGAGTGGGACTTTGGAACTTGGTGGCAATGTCTGTGTGCTAGTCAATGGCACATGCGATTGAGTTCTCTTGCTGTCCTGTGAATCAGACCGAGGTCGGTTCATCAGGAAGACCGAAGCCAGGAGCGAAAAGCACATCATCTTCTGGGCTGTAGGCCTAGTGCTGGAGATGGAAACTAAAATGTCTCTCGTCTGGCAGGAGGGTAAAACCATGCACATAGACGTCTCTTCTCGAAGACAATGCTCATTGTCTTGAGAACTAAGAGAATGTGTTAGGGAAATTCTAAAGATGCTAAAACTTCTTCAAGCTGGGGGGTTGGAGGAGCCTAGTGGAGCTGTGGTTACCCATTTGAGTACTTACCAAAACATTGGAAGTTGAACTCCACCAGCCACTCTGTGCCAGAAAGGTGTTACAGTCTGCTTCTAAAAGACATAGAGCCTTGGCAGCCCTAGGGGCAGCTCTGCTCTTAGGCTTGCTGTGAGTTGGAATAAAATCTATGTCAATGGATATCCCCACACACATGCACACTGGGTATTAGGGAAGACTTCATGAAGGAGCTAGATTTCTGCTGGATATGAGGGCTACATGGTATTTTGGCAGGAGGAGTGAGGAGGAGGGACAGGGAAGGAGGGACTGGCAGAGGCCCAAGAGGGAAATGCATGCAGTGTCAACAGAGAGCCCGCGTGAACAGGCCACTATGTTTGGAGCCCTGGGTTCTTGTCAGGGGAGAAGCACTGCGCTGTAAGGCTGCAAAGGTGACTTGCGCCTCTCTGTGGATTCATTAGCCATCTGGCTCATGGACTCACGGCTTGCTGTGCAGGTACAGGGAGCCATTAGTCTTGAGTAGGGAAGCTTGAGTAGGGGAGCAGCTAGTCAGAGCTGAGATTCTGAAAGGTTGCCTTGGGCAGCCAGTGCGTTGGAGAGAAGGCAAAACAGCCAAGAGAGGAAATAATCAAGAAGCAATTGCAATTGTCCAGTGCAGATGTTCCGAGGGCCTGAAATAGCACAGTGGCAGTGAGGACGGAGAGGAGGGCGGCCTGAGAGGAGGGGGGGGGGAAGGGACAGAATTAGAGGACATGGTGATTGGCCGGATGTGGGGAATGAGAGGCAGCAGCTAAGAAGATGATGGGATGATGCCAGGATGGTGATGGCAGCACCTAGCAGAGAGAGGAAGACCAGGAAGAGGAGCTGGTTGGAGAGGGGTGGGGGAAGTGAGTTCAGTTTTATGCAGGTTGCTTTGCCAGTGAGTCATCTCTTTCACCTCTGCGCTCAGGGATCTTCACCATCACTGCCACGTCCCCAGTTCCCTTCTGCCCTTGCTCGCTGTTCCACAAACTTGAGCCGCCTGTGGCGGTCCAGCTGAAGGAAGCCCTCAAGCGGACCCTGTGTGAGTTGCATTTCTGAAGTATCATCCGTGCCACTCCGAGTTTCCTTCGTCCATCTCACCGGTGGGTGCTCCCACACACATAAGTAGACTGGTTGTATGTGAGATGAGGACCTGGTGGCTAATACTGGCATGAGCACAAACTTAGACAGTTGTCACAATGTTTGTAGGTGACACAGCACTTGGAGGGCCCAAAAAGCATCACATTTCCTTGCCAAGCCTCCTAGGTTGGGTCAATGAACTCTCTGACGCAGTAAACTAGACGGGA
>PVJH01035078.1:0-20011 GCA_004026705.1 Nesogale talazaci
GATGTATCGCATTAGGTAAATCTACACAAGACCTCTTTAGAATGTTGTAAAACAAGGAGGTTACTTTGAAGACAAGGGTACACCTGACCAAAGGTTCAATTGCCTCATGTGTATGTGAAATTTGGATAGTGAATAAGGGAGACCAAAACCAAAAAGCAAATCAATCCCTTTGAACTATGACGTTAGCAACAAATATTGAAAGTGCCACACACTGCCAAAAGAGCGAATAAATCTGTCTTGAAAGAAGTACAGTCCGAATGTTCCTTAGGCAAGGATGGTGAGACTTCTCACATACTTAGGATATGTGATCAGGAGAGACAAGTCCCTGGCGAAGGAAATCATGGTTGGTTAAGCAGAGGGACAGTGAAAAAGAGGAAGGCCCCAGGCCAGGATGGCTTCCCACAGTGGATGCAGCAAGGGGTTCAAACACAGGAACCATTGTGAGGCTGGCACAGGACCAGTAGGTATTTTGTTCTGTTGTTCATACACTTGCTATGAGTCAGAACGACAACACTCCTCCCCTTCCATGTTAAATAAACACTTTTATCACAATGCCCATTACACTATTTGATATATTTCTCAGTCTTTTCTCCGGATCTTTGCCTGTACTAGTCCTTTGTCCTGAAAAAAGGACTATTTCTTTACTCGTTGCTTATCCAGTACAAACATCAGTCATTCAGCACAGCCTTCCTGAACTGGCCACAAGGAGATGATGTTGTGGTCACCTTGCAAACATGTAGGCATAGAGAAAATACTCTCACTCTCTGGAGCACTTCAACTTGAACCAGGACAGCAAGGGCAGAATACCTAATAAGCAAACTAAGCATGAGCTTTCTTGGGCTTGCTTACTTTCTAATCTACAGTGTAGAAACATTTCAATTTTTTTTCACTGCATCAAAGATTCTGCTTTCAGAGTGACTGGCAACTGTCCCTCTCCAACCCTGCAGCACCTTCCTGCAGACTGCTTCTCAAAGATTCCAAATGTGACTCTGACAGTGGTGGATTACCTAGTGAGCAAGAAAAGCAAAAACTTATTTATGCTTATTTATCCATTTGTAGTGAACAGTTTCACACATTTTCACCAATCACATGGGAAAACCCACGAGAAACAATTCACTGCAGATCAATAAGAAGAGGTAGACCCATGAGCACCTTGTTTATTGGTAACACACTCTTGCCAGCACCACCTTCAAAAGAAAAATGCTCCCCTACTCCACCCCACCCCAGGACAATTGTGCTCAGCTTGTGTGGCCTAACAGAGTCAATTGTGAATATTTATTGGAGAAAAAATAATAAAACAAAAAAGTTCCCAGACTCATGAAATCAGAACATTTTTGGAATGGTGCTGAAAGAGTTTGAAGATTTACTAAGCTGTACAGGTGATTGTGATGCAGAAAAGAGATCAAGACCTCAATCAAGCTGGTGTCACAACAGAGGTTTGGTGCAGGGTAATTTGATGCCATTCTCTGGAATTGTGTATTCAACCCCATAGGTGAAGGTCTAAACCACAACCAAGCAAGCATTCAAAATTGCAGTGATATGAACTGAGACGCAGGGCAGCAATGGGGCAAAGTTGAAGGGGGTGGGAGGAGGGAGGCAGAAGTTCAATTCAAATCAAGAAAACATCTGGATTGGGAAAAGACTAGAATCCTGCCTAGTTTCTAGGTACCCTGTTCTACCCTAAGCATTGAATTTGGAGAAATAAGATTATCTTGAGAATTCACCAATTGTAGGTGTTCGTAAATAGCAGTATTAATTAGAAGAGCTTCTTTGGCCCCTCCCATACTTAATGTATCAGAATCTGCCTTTTAGCTTGATTTGTGGGGAATTCAAAAGCACACTAAAGTCTGAGGAGCACCCAGGCTTGGTTCTGAATGTTGGTGCTGATGTTGGTCCATTGACTATGAGGACCAAAGATCTTATCCTACAATAGAACAGGATGGATGGACAAAGTGTAAGTAGTAACACTGGGGCAATTGTCATGGGATGACTGTGGGAAAAATGTAATTCAATGGACCTCCACTCTGTAATTAGCTTAGGGTCCTAGAAACTGACAACATAGTCTATTGGTTGAGCACAAGTCACTAGGTCTCAACCAAGACTATGCTATTAATTCTGTCCCAGCTCTCCCTGTTGGCAAGTACCTTAACTTCTTTTGGCTGCAGATTCTTATCTGGAATAGAGAATATCTGCGTCATAATAATGAGAGCATGGTAAAATATTATTTTCCCTTGCATTATAGGTATTTTATAAATACTAAAAGAATGAGTATTTAATAGATTATGCACCTGGTGATTGGTTTAATTACTAATTAATTTATTTAAAAATTCTAGTGTCCATAAGTGATTTGAATCTGACTTAGACAATCTATTTTAAGGACTACAGGTGTCGTGGTGGATAATGCATTGGCTTCCAACTGCAAGGTAACAGTTCAAAACCACCAGCCTGTATGCAGGAGAACAATGAGGCCTTGTACTCCTGTAAAGAAGTACAGGGCTGAGCCCCGGTGGCGTAGTGGTTGTACGCGGGACTGCGGCCCACTGGGTTGGAGGTTCAAGTCCAGCAGCAAGGCTGGGCCTCCTACTCCCACTACTAGAGAGCAGTGATGCCCCAAAAAAACAAAACAAAACAAAAAGAAGTACAGTTTGGGAAACTCACAAGAAACCCTTTGAATGGTATCACTGTAAGGCAAAATCAACTCAATTGCAATGAATTTTTGAATAGTTTATATTGAGAAGCATGTCTGCAATCTTAGTAATTGGCAAGCATTCCAAGTATAAGACTTAACAGAGTATTAACAGGTAGCTATCTCCTGTATGATGCATAAAAGTGTTATACAAAATATGATATTTTTAGCTTTTTTCAAATTGGTGGCTATGAAATTTCAGTGTTCCTATTCTCCCCAGACACTTATGAAATATATTTTTTTCATGGATTATTTTCATTAAGCTAAATATAAGTCAGTTCATTTAACAATATTTTTGTATTTTTATATGCTAGCGGGTTGAAAATAAAATACCAACGAAACGCTCTGCCAAATTCAAAGGAATACATCAAGTTCTATGCTCATTGTTACCACACCTGATTTTAGTCTAGTGCTTTTGAGTGTTCGAAACACTTTCCCATCTCTCACCTCATTTTTTCTCTGAAACAACACTACAGAGTCTAGAAAACTTTTGTTACTCCTATCACACAGATAAATAGAGATTTTAATCATTAATGTCACTCAGCTGTTTTGTGGTAGAAATGGGATTAGAATTCAAGATTCCTAATTTCCATCTGCCCTTTCTTTTTATTATCTCTGCTCTTTGAACAACTTCCAACACTACTGCCCCCCCCCCATAATTGCCCCATAATATCTGTATGTGGATGCTAACCTGAAAACAAACTAGTTAAATGAAATCATCTGATCACCTGCCCGATATCCTAATCCCCATCCCTAACCCAGTCAAGCAGCTTTTGCTCCCACTCCCCAAAATGTCACAAAAGTATCACAAAGCCAGTGAATTCCCAGTCATGAAAACCTTTACTTTGTGCAAGTAACTAGAAGTTAATATTGTCCCTTCTAGATTCCAGAAGTCAAATTTGGAGACAGACGTGACTTTATTTTTCTTTCTTAATTTGGAACTTTTTAACATGTGGCATAATGTCTCTATTCCTCCACTAAATACCACACTTGCCTATAGGTTTTTCAACATGACTTTCATTTTAAATGGTCGTAAGTTGCAAAAGGCAATTGTTAAAAGTATCACTGTGCATTCCAATTTTATCTACAAATATTTAAAAGAGTATAATTCTTGAATTAAATAAATAGCACAAATCTTATATTGAAAAACTACAAGAAGTGACAGCTTGTTCAAAGATTAATATTTAACTTCCCAGAAATAACCTCTATAACTCTACCAAGAAACATGTTCTTTTTAAAACCTCATAGCCATTAAAGATTTGAGTCTATCATTAAACTTAAAAATCACACTTTGAAATGTTTTTCCTACATTAGTAGTGTACATTCTTAAGTCATCATAAGTGGTGTTGGACTGTCTTAAAAAGTTATGCAATTTATGAAAGAAAAGTTTTACAATTTAGGACAAAACAATCAGCATCAGCATCATTCAAGAAAAATTGACAACTCCAAACTGACAAGCGTAAGCTCCAAAGTTGCACTGACAATCCACTTCCTTTCATGCCCAGATTCTCTTAATATCTCATTTGATTTTCAAACCTTCCCGCAGAAGCAATTGGAACACAACCATAAGCTAGCTCAATCTCCATTTGGGCATGTAACCCTTTTACAAATACAATTACAGCCAAACACTATTGTAACCTGATTTGCATTTGCACTATGCTACAAAGCACACTAAGAGGGCCTGCTATGCAGACTAGACTTGTTAGGAGGATATATTGCAGGGCTGCTGTGAGCACTAATTAGAAAAGTTCTATCTTTCCCCTTTGGTTCGTGGAAATGTTCAAATGCCTTGCCTGCTGCAACTTTGTTCAAAAACAGTTTTCAAACATGTGATCAGAGCAAGGCAACTATTTCAGGTGGTATGATTCTGTTTCCAGAAGTGGACGAGGCCCGAGAAACAAAGTTTCAGTCTTAACTTCGAGCTGTCTTTCCTTTGTTATTGTGTGTTACAACCTTAGCTTTATCCAACTGCAGACTTTTATCTGTGAATATCTAAGTCCTGTCTTGTGGAAAACTAATTACTGAACCGCTGAGAGCTCCATAATGTCCTGCATTTAAGTCCTGAGCATCATGCATAATGCATAGGCAGCAGCCTCTGCACTCTGATTACAGAACACTGTCATTAAGTGAGCAAATTAAAGATGTGAATAATTCACTGGCTGAGCTTATTGTCAGTGCTGCATTGTGAAATTAGAATTTCTAATAAGTACTGCAATTTTTTTAACCCAATTAACACAGAGAACATCTTGAGACTGATTAGTACAATAAAAATTATTACCTTATTCTTTTGCTTCACAACAGCCAAATTAAATACTGTACTTAATTATGCAGCATTCAACCCTTCTCTGCTCAAAGGGGGAAAAAACCTATCATTTTAATAAGAGTTCTAATATTTGTGTGTGAGCTAAAAATACAACACATGCATCTGTAGCTGTCTTTTTGCAAAGTTTTTTTTTTCTTAAGAGTCTAAACAGCAAGCAGTATTATCACCAATGGTGGATTCTGATGACATGAGGCTATTCCTAAACCAAATATTTTTTCCTCAAAAACAAACAGAATACACAGAATTGACAAAGTAACTAACCCACTCCCAAATTGAATTGATATTATGCCTTTACTGTTACTTGGTTCGGTAGATGCACATTAAACACAGATCTGCCCCCATTATACTGCTCATGATTGAGGCAGAAAACATACATTTTGCGTAGTAAATGAAAAGATTAGGAAAGAAAACCAAGTAACTGAAAAAGTGGTTCTTACCTCAGATGCTCATTTAGGACACAGGGATCTGCCTACTCCTGGCAGCAAGTAGCAAAGTCCAGTTTGTGCTCGGCATGGTGAACCTTCACAGACAGTGTCTGCTGCCATGTTAAATCAAGAAAATGATCACTTAAAATGGGGCTTTTGTCTCCCAATATTTCCTCCTGCTGCCCCTTTCGCATTCAAGCCTGGGTAAGCCAGCACATCTGGCTGCAGTCCCTGCCCCTGGCTGCAGCTGCCTCTGGAGAGCTCCCCCCTTCCCTTCCAGCTCCTCTGCATCCCCTTCCTGGGCAACTTCAGCCCCCGAAAACAGGGGAGAGAAACGATGACATTGCAGGCAGAATAGGAGATTGTTTGTTCAGCCTCTGCAGCCACCTCCTTCCTGTCTAGATATTTTACAGAAAGGGAATGAGAAAAGAGGGGAACAGCGAAGGTGCGCTGGAAACCAGTCAGACACAATGCAAGTGGGAGATGGAGAGGAGGCAGAGCAGAGGGAGAGAGCTGGAGTGTGTGTTGGGGGGGGGGGGGGGGGGGGGGGGGGGGGGGGGGGGGGGGGGGGGGGGGGGGGGGGGGGGGGGGGGGCGGCTGTCAGTGCAGATAAATCTGCATATGGAAATTAAGGTTATCCTGGGTACAGTTTTATTTAACCAAGATCTCCCGGGTTTTGCTGTGTTTGGGGTGTATTTTTTGATTCGACCAGAATGCTAGCAAAGGAAAGAAAAGGGAAAAGTCAGTCTTCAAATCAGAGTGCAACTTCTAATTCAATAGACTAAGAAGATCATCTAGCAGCTGCAAATAACAGAGTGAGAAGTTGTAAGAGAAAGAAAAGACACCCAAAGAAGACAGGGTATTTTTATCCCTGTTTTTGTTTTGTAGAGAACAACAACAACAAAAAAAATCATAGAAATTAGGTGGGGATAGAACAACCGTGAAAAGAAGGAGGAAAGAAAATGATTCTATCATGGTCAGGGTGAAAACTGCCCCATAAAATAGTGTAGAACCACATAAGACAAGTGAAGTATCAAAAGTTGTTCATTGACATGATATGTGATAACCAGTAGCAATTCCTTTTTGGCATTTTAATTGAGGTGTAGCGCTTTTTCCTCCTTTTCCTTTTTTGTCCCTTAAAAGCATCTCTTTTGAGGCTATGACATATGGCAAAATGCCATGGGTCACCATCAGTTTGAGGGGGAGAGGGACACCAACCACCTCTACTTTCACTGTGTCCGGACTGAAATAATGCGGTAAGGCCACTAAATACTCCTCAAGTGCTGGCAGGACAGCCTTGGGTAAGAATGAAGCCATAATTAACTCAGGTAACCAGAAATCTATGTTTGGGGAAGTCAGTGGATAAGGTTTACTCCCCACCAAACATTCGGTGGTGGTGGGGTGGTGGTGGGGGAGGTGCTGTCAGTCAGTTGTGACTCAAAGTGACCCTGTATATAGCAGAATGAAACACTGCACAGTCCAACATTATAGAGACACTAGATGTGGTAAGCATTCTTCTGGAAAAAGAGAAATAAGAGGGATAGGGCATGATCCTCTCCCTCCTGAATTTGTGTTAAGCTGGGCGGTTGTGCTCATTATTCGGGATGGCAGGGTTAGATGCTACTAGTACCCTTGATGTCCTTCACAGGGTTGACTGAATCTTTAAAAACAAGCTGACCAGCTCGAAGCATTCCCCCCCGCCCCTTGAATCGTAATTCCTTTATCTGTAAAATACCCATAGTATATATTTTTTAAGCTTGAGGTAATAGTAGAGACTAAAATGAAAGCAATTATTTTTTTGTCTGGCTCAGAGTAATTAATTGCTCAGTAAACACAGAAACCCACTTCTATTCGCATGGTATCTCTGCCGTGAATCCTCCCTCAAGATGTGCAAACAGAGGCTACAATCTGCTGACCAAAAGTGTGCTGCTATATGATTTCCACCGGAGGCTCTCAAACAGGACCCAGGCCTCCACTGCGCTCACATCATCTCCATGCTTGAACTTGTTCTTGCAGACACTGTGTCAATTCATTGCGTATTTTTCACTGACCATCTACTTTACTGAGCACGATGTCCTTCTCCATGGACTGGTCCATCCTGAGACCTTGTCCAAAGTCTTGTCATCTTTGCCTCTGGGAAGCAGCTTTAAGTCTTCCAAGGCAGATTGGTTTGTTCTTTTGTCCGTCCATTATATATTCAAGATCTTTCCCCACATAATTCAAATGCATCAATTACTCAGTTTTCCTTATTCATTATATATAGCTTTGGTATGCACATGAGGCCATTGAAAATATCATGACTTAGGACAAATGCACCTCACTCCTCAAAGTGACATCTTACTGTTTTTTAGCACAGTCAAGAGGTCTTTTGTTGTGATTTTTCCCAAGAAAATACGTCATCTTATTTTTAACTGCTACTTTAATGAGCATTGATTATATATCTACATAAAATGAAATCCTTGACAACTTATGTTTTAGCTATTTATCTTGATGTTACTTACTGATCCACTTATGAAATATCTATTGTCTTTATGTTGAGGTGGAGAAGGTACTAAAGGGTGCAGTCTTTGGTCCTCATTATTAAGTGCTTCAGGTCTTCTTTAATTTGTAACAAGCAAGGTAATCATCACCATGTCATAGTTATCAATGAAGCTTCCCCCAAACCTCACGCTACATTCTTCGACATACATATAGTCTATTTTCTCAGCGCACAGTGCTACCTTAGTAGGTGAATGCAATTCATTCCACATTTGTGTTTGGACACTGAAAAGTTTGAGAACTAAACATATTTACGCCATAAGAAATAGTCTAAGTTAGTAACTGGGTCTGAGGCCCAAACATTACACTCATAAATTCATTTTTTCCAGGACTCTACCTTCTCACCTATCAGTCTCAGATACATGATCACTATTAGTTCTGTCAGACTTATCCAAATTAGCAGAAATTTTTCAGCCTCTTCAATGGTCAGAGTTCTTTGTTTCATGGGTAATAATTTCATACCTTTTGCTACATTGGTCGTTTTAATCACTTTTTTTTAATGTCGATAATGTCAACTTAGCCACATTGTATCCAGTCACCAAATCAAACAACCAGATATATGATTCAAATTTCACAATGATTTTTTTCTTTACCACTATAATGGTTCTCTTAGCTTTACAGCTTCTATCACTAATTTTCTTTAGAACTTTAATACCCAAATATTGTATCCAAATACAGCAAAAACCTCCCACAGCGATGAATATTTTTATGCATAAGCACTATATGTTGTCTGCATGAGAGTAGTGCTTACTGATGTGGACCACTTTGTATCCATGGTGTCATGGATAGGGGGCTCACCTCTCAGCTCATACAGTTTTTTTCAAGTCCAATTTTTGGTTTGACTAGACATAAAAGTTACAAATACCAAACAGATCCACACACATGCCAAATTTCACTGTTTGAGTAGTGGAAAGTTTGAGCTTCGGAATATTCGACACACAAGGTATGACTGTATTTTCTCAGCACACAGAGTGAGTAAGTCTGATGAAAGGATGCAACATGGGTACCATGCATAATATGACTACATGAACCCAAACTTACATAAGTATAAGCAGGTGAAGCTGTAATTATATAAATAAGTAAATGGGGGGAAACAGACAAATCTCCCAAAAGGGAGAATTCTAAATAATTTTCATTGATAATCTCCCTTCAAGGAACTGGAGCATAAATCCTCACTCCTTAAGTGTGAGCTGTGCATACTGACTTCCTTTCAAATCTGACATATTGGACCTTAACCCAGAGGTCAGGATCAGCATCAACAGTGATGTCATGTTGACAGTATATGCACTCTAATCTCAGTCTAAGCAGGAGAAAAACATCAGACATGTCTCAATAGACTTTCTACATATTCTTCAAAACTGCTAAGGTCATCACAAACAAGATCATGTATGAGAAACTATCACTGTCAAGAAGTACTTCAGGGGACATGACACCTAAATGTAATATGATATTGTGAATGAAATTCCAGAACAGCCAAAAACACATGAGGTAGAAACTAAGGCTATATGAATAGAATAGAGATCTTAATTAATATTGCCTGGAACCCTGGTGGCCTACTAAGCAGCTAATTATAAGCTAGCTGGGCTGCTAAACACAAGATAAGAAGTTCAAAACCACCAGCTGTTTCACAGGAGAAAGATTAGGCTTTCTGCTAATGACTGTGTTAGGCTGGGATCTCTAGAGACGCAAAACCCATGACACTAAAATGTGAATATCAAGAGAGTACCTCATACAATTACAAAAGCTATTAAGTCTGGTCCAATTCAAGTCTGTGGATCAGATGTTAAGCTGGGTTTTTTTCCTGACTCATGTAACTGTCAGGCGTGATGAACAAGAAAGCAGAAAGATGAATCCAGTTGCAGGAATACCACAGTCTGGTGACCGCAGAGGACAATGAACTGCTCCAAGGTCAGTGGTTCTGTCTCTTGGCTACAGATTTGAATGAATCCAAGGTTGGCAAGTTGGCAAGTAATGTGGCAGATTGCTGATAGCTCCCAGAGCTGGCAGGCAGTATGGTGAGCCTTGGAGGTCAATGAAACAGATGCTGGTTCCATGGCAGCAAGAAGCAAGTTTTTCCACTTAGTTTGCATAAAGAAGAGTAGTCCACAACCCTCAGGGAACTTCCTTTCAGTTGCAACAGATTTGTGACCTGAGAGAGAAGGTGGCAATTCCTCTAATCCTCTTACAAATGCCTTCCTGCTCACAGCAGATTCCATCAAGTCATTTTTATCATTGTCAGATCACATTATAGAGGAGAGGTCAACTGTGAAACTATTAAGAATCCTAGTCCAGCTAATACACACAAAACCTAACATTCATACTAAGCAAACAAAAATCATGCTGTTGTAGTCAGCTGCTATAAAGTCGGTTTGTAATCAGCTGTTATAAAGTTGGTTCAATTTATATGGATCCTATGAAATAAGCACAACAGGGTGAAATATTGCTCAGTGCTGAGCTATCTTCACAATTGAGAACATTGTTGCAGACACTGTGTCAGTCTATCTCACCCAGCGTCTCTCTGTTTTGCTTCTCCTTCACTATATGGAACACGATATCCTTTTCCAGAATTAGTCTCTCCTGATAACATGTCAAAAGCACATAGATGAAATCTTGCCATCCTCACTTCTGAGAAATGACTTCTGGAAGAGTTCTTCCAAGATAGATTTGTTTGATCTTCTGGCATTCCGTGTGCCTTTCAACATTCTTCACCTGTATTTTGTTTATATTTGAAACAAAAATTATTCTCATCTTCCTTACTCCATCTCTAACTCTCACATGCATATGAAGCAATTGAAAGAGCCATGGCTTGCGTCAGGCACACATTACTCCTCAAGGTGATATTCTTGTTCCTCAACACTTTAAGGAGATCTTGTTAAAAAAAAAAAGTTAAATTTTAAAAATAGATCTTTTGCATCAAATTTGCACATGTAATAGGTCATTTGATTTTTTTTACTGGTGCTTCCATGAATATTGATAATAGAGTCAACAAGCAAGATGAAATTCTTGATTACTTCAATCTTTTCTCTATATTTCATGTTATCTTTTAGTCCAGTTGGGAGGACTTAAATATCCTTTACATTGAGTTGTAATCCAAATTGAAGGCTGTGTTCCTTAATCTTCATCATGGAGTACTTCAAATCCTCCTAGCCTTCAGTAAGCAAGGTTGAGGAATATGCATATAGAAGATTATGAATAAACCGTCCTTCAATCCTGATGCCACATTCTTCTTCCTCTACTCCAGCATCTAGCATTATCTACTCAGAATACAGATTGAATAAATATGTTGAAAGGAGGCAGACACACAACTTCTTCATGTTAAAACACTCAGTATACCTTTGCTCTGTTTGAATAACTGCAACTTGGTCCCTGCATACATGCTGCATAAACATAATGAAGTGCTCTGGAATTCCCACGCTTCTCAATCCTTTCATAGCTTGTTATGATATACATAGTCTAATGCTTATACATAGTGAATGAAATACAGATAAACATCTTTAGGGTATTTCATATTTTTTATTCAAGTTCCATCTAACATCAGAAATGCTAGCCATCATCCCACTTCCTCTTCTGAACCCAGTTTCATTTTGGGGAGCTCCCTGCTGATGCACTGCTACCACTGCTGTTGAAGGACTTTCAGCAAAACTTTACTTGCATGTGATATTAATGATATTATTTGACAATTCTCTTATTCTGTTGGGTCATTTTTTAAAAATCAGTACAAAAATGGATCTAAGTCAGTCAGCCAAGTAGATGTATTCCAGATTTCTTGGCATAAAAAAGTGAGCGCTTCTAGTACATCATCATCATTTTGAAACATTTCAGTTGGTATTCCAGCAAATCCTGGAGCCTTGTTTGCTTGTTTCTGCTAATGCCTTTCATGCTGCCTGCACTTCTTCCTACAGTGCCACTGGTGCTTGATTATCTGCTACCTCTTGAAATGGCTGAATGTCAACCTGATGGTTTTGCTATAGTGACTCCATGGATTCATTCCATTTGCTTTTGATACTTCCTGTACCATTCAATATTTTTAGCCGATGGTTCTTTAAATGTTGCAAGAATTTCAATATAATTTATTAAAGAATTATATGCCCGGAAAAATTGTTATTAGGACATTATCAAATAAACATAAATTAAAGGGACTTATAAAAACCAGAACACCATTACAAGAAATACTTAGAGATGTGCTTTGGACAGAAACCAGCAATGGTAGATAACAGCCTGAGATCAACAAACATGACAATGTTGCCCAAGAGTCCGCAAAGATATGGAAATACCCAAAGTAAAACAAAGCTGTAAGACTGGAAAAAGTAAAATAAAATTTAAAAAGAAAAAAGGGAATCATGTGCATCAATTTGTAAAAGATAACTACCAAGTAAATAATGAGTAGTATAATTACAGAGATTTCAAAGAAAAAGGAAGTCAATTAGATATCAAGGTAATATAGCCTATTTGAACTTGGGAAGTTTAATTCATAGATTATAGGGTAAACTTAAAGAAAATGAATAAACTCCATCAAAGCAAATAAGAGGAAAAGAATAAACACTTGGTAAATACTAAAACAGCAATAAAGAAGAATGCCTCAAGAAAATTCTCAAAATGGATTCAGCACAGACAATTATGTGGACTAAAAAAAACCCCAGCCCCATCAAAACACATGGAGAGAAAGAAAGGACAACAATAAATGTATACATATCAACAATTAGACTGAATGTAAATGGATCAAATGCAGAAGTCAGAGACAAAATAGCAGAATTTGATTTATGAAACACAAGAGCCAACCATATGTTTCCCATGAAAGCAAGAAAACTGTCCCCTCATCTTATCCAATGTGAAAATTATGTTCCATAGATTCACCTTTGGTCTGTCCACTATGGACCAGTGGATGGTGAACCACAGCAGCTCAGTAAGACAGAATGGACTTGCTCCTATGATTTTCTGAGGTCACAGAGGTAAATAGCCTCTATGATCTCTCACAGAGTGGCTTGTGGTTTTGAACAACCAGACTTTCAGTTAGCAGCCATATGCTTAGTCCACTGTGGACCCTTACCTATGATCATAGCTAGCTGTGGCTAGAGTGAAGAAGACGCAATTATACTTAATTCCAATTAAACCTGCTGGACAAATAAATAAAACAGTTCCCTAAAAATTCTGAAATGTTATGAACATGAAACAAAGAATACTTGCAGAGTGAAGAGGACCCATTGACCTGGCAGTGAGAAGCATGGTGGTTGTCAGTGTCTCTGAGTAGCAATGAGAAATGAAGACGTGTCTATATAGTGTGTGCACACGGGGCAGAAGAGGAATCACTGCTGTCAACTGTCCTCTCTTGCTTTGCTGCCTTCACATGCCTGGAGATGGGGCTTGACAAAATTGAATCACATGAACAGTTTAAGGAAAACTTATCTGAGAGAAATCCATTGTTCTGTCCAGAGCAGTGGTTCTCAACCTGCCTAACATGTTTCTCTGCTGTGGTGACCCCCAACCATAAAATTATTTTCGTTGCTACTTCATAACTGTAATTTTGCTACTGCTAGGAATCAGGCAACCCTTGTGAAAGGGTCATTCGACCCCCAAAGGGATGGCGACCCACAGATTGAGAATTGCTGGTCCAGAGATACTGGAGAGAGGTGGAGTTCTTGGACATTGTAGTGGGGAGAAGAAATTCTAATGAGACAAAAATTGGTGAAGAGTGTCACCTAGTTCTGTGTATGAACCAATGAAAATACCAGACTCATCCCTGAGGGGTGTGTGTGTGTGTGTGTGTGTGTGTGTGTGTGTGTGAAATGTAAACCAAAAGTCTAGCAATGGCTTTGAGAACAGAGTGTGTATATAAACCCAGGCCACAGGAACTTTTTAGTGGTATTCAGAAAGTTGGGCACAAGCAGTAGAGTAAATAATGAAATAGAATTTGTAGTCTCAATCTAACTGTATGAATTGTCTACCAAAACAACACAAGACACCTCAAATCCCTCATCATTTACTGGTGGATTTTCAACCCAAAATTTGAAAATTTTGAAAATTTGAAAATTTGAAAATTGAAAAACCCAGTTTTTCAACCCAAAATTTAAAATATAGGAGACATAGTCCAAATTGATGGATTATAAAAAGAACTAGCAAAATCTGGCTAATGCTCAAAGGACTTTGTAAACAACAGATGTCAACTCTAGTATGACACAGATGTTAAAATTATTGGAGGTATTAAAGAAGCTATTACAACTATCCTCCAAGAACGGAAGCCGAGTATTCTTACTAGGAGTAGAAATACAGGCATTTTCAGCAGATAAAAACAGAAATACAAAAAACTTTTAGAACTAGAAAAGGCAGTATCTGAAAGAAATTTCCCCCATCATACGTTCAATATCAGAATGGAAATGAGAATAAGAAATCAATGAACTTGAAGATCTTCCGATAGATATTACCCCTTAGAGTATAAATGAATGCAGAAAAAATGCAGAATGCATTTAAAGAATGCAGAAAAAAACAATAAAGGAGGGAGGGCCAATAAAAAAAAGGAAACTCTGAAAAGCAGATCTTTGGAGAGCAATGAGGACAGCCGGCAAGTGAAGGTGCTTGGCACAGTATATGTATATAAGGATTGTGATAAGTGATGTATGAGCTACCAATAAAATGATTAAAATTTTTTAAAATCCATAAAATAAATAAATACATAAATAAATAATTTTTATTTAAAAAAGGAAACTTGTGTGGACCTGTAAGCAATATCAAAAGGCAGAACATTTACTCCTATCTCTGGATTCACTGAAAGAGATGAGAAAGAGATTTGTCACAAACAATTTTTGAAATCATGGCCCCAAGGGTTCCAAATTTAATGAGAAATATATTTTCAGAATTAAGAAAGTCAGGGAGATTTGGATAGCAACAACGCCTCCCTCCAGGGGGATTTGGTCTTTCTTTGGTACTACCAGACTGTTGCAGATGGCTATAAGAAGATCTCTGAAGCAGAATTTGTTCCTATTATCAGCCCTCCATTTGTCTCCCTGTGCACACAATAGTTCAGATCTATGGAAAAAGGACAGGAAAGACCTCCCTGGAGGTCATTTGGGGTTTACCTGTCCCTTAGGCATTGGCACTGAATACTACAGATGCCAGAAAGTAGACGTTTTTAAAGCAGTTTGCTTGCCTTTCTATTTTAACAGTTTGCCTGATAGAAGATTCACATTTCAAGATAGTTCAAACACATTCATGAGTTGTGCAAATCAATCCAAATCAATCTCAGTTTATGTCTTCCTTAGAGCTCATAACAGCTCCCAATTTCCCATCAGCCTCCCCTGCCATGTCCTTTTGAATTAACCCAGTGGTTGCCTCTATAGATGTACCTAATCTGGGTTCCAAACAATACAGAGAAATCTACATCCAGAACACATAATTGCACTCATGCAGAATCTGGACTAGAAGAGGCATTAGGGAAAGTGTGTACTAGGGTTGCGTCCTCTCACTATACATATGTAATATGTATGCTGAACAAGTAAGCAGAGAAGATGGTTTATATTGAAGAGGAATGTGGCTTCAGGATAGGAAGAAGACTTATTAACAACCTGTGCTATGCAGATGACACACCTTGCTTGCTGAAAGTGAAGAGGACTTGAAGCATTTACTGATGAAGATCACGAATTTCAGCCTTTAGTTTGGATTACAACTCAATGTAAAGACACTCAAATCCTCACAGATGAGCCAATAGGTAAAAGGTTTAAGTTTTCAAAGATTTTGTCTTGCTTAGATCCACAATCAAAACGCATGGAAGCAGCAGTCAAGCGCGCAAAGAACATGTCTGTTGTATTGGGCAAATCTGCTGCAGAAAACGTCTTTAGAGTGTTGAAAGCAGACATTACTTTTCGAACTAAGGTATGCTAGACACAAACCCTGGTATTTTTAGTCACCTCAAAGCAGGGGTGGCCTGCCAAGGACACTTATCTGGCCTGCTGGGGCAGGTGTTTTTGCCGCTGCTCCTTGTCTTGCTTAGTGGCCGACTCATCCCGGACCCCCGAGTGAATTTATTCATAGTTTTTTTAGAAAAAAAACTATAGTCCGGCCCTCCAACAGTTTAAGGGGCAGTGAATTGACTTTCTGTTTTAAAAGTTTGAGGATCCCTGCCTCAAAGCATGTGAAAGTTAGACATTGAACATGGAAGGCAGAAGAAGAATCAACGCATTTGAACTGTGGTGCTAGTGAAAAATATTAAAAGTATCATGGACTGCCAAAAGGGCAGATAAATCTCCCTTGGAAGAAATGTGGTCAGAATGCTCCTTAGAAGCAAAGCTTGTTGTTTGTATTTTGTATACGTAAAGTGAAAAGTAAGTTTTAAATAAATCTATAATATTTTATCTGGAAGAAAAAAAAAGAAGAAGAAAGCAAGGATGGCAAGATATTTCATCTTACTTACTTTGGACATAATGTAAGAAGAGACCAGTCCCTGGAGAAGAATGTAATACTTGGTAAAGCACGGAGGCAGGGGAAGAAGGCAGACCCTGGATGAGAGGGACATTGGCTGCAACAATAGGCTCGAGCGTCAGAGGAGTTGGGAGGGCGGCGCAGGACTGGGCAGTGTGTCATTCGGTTTTATGTGGGGTCACTAGGTATTGGAACCTACTAACAACAACAACAACATCCTGGATCCCGAAGGAGCCCTGGGGGCATATCAGGTTATACATTGGACTGATAACCACAAAGTCGGGCAGTGCAACATCAGGAGTCACTCCATGGCAGAAAGATGAGGCTTTGTTCTTCTGGACAGGGTTACTGTCTTAGAAACCCATAGAAGCAGCCATACTCTCTCTTCTATGGTCTCTATTAATTAGTACACGCAATAAGTTTGGTTTTTGTTTTATGCTTTCTGTCTTTTTATTAATTTGATATCCTGAGGATCTAACATGAGTAAATTCCACATCTATTGTCCAATGGGAAAACACACAGTAATAATAAATACATATAAGTAGCTTCAAAAAGTTAATGGAAATACGGAAGTGAAAGATAATGAAAATTATTGCTTCCATAAACTTTTTGAAATATATACATATCTAAAAAATACTATGGGTCCTTTTGTGATATGGAAATATTATAAGCCAAGGGTTTTTTTAAACCATTTTATTGGGGAGGATCATATGGCTCTTAACATAAGCCATCTATCCATCCATTTTGTCAAGCATTTGTACATATGTTGCCATCATCATTTTCAAAACATTTTCTTTCTACTTGAGCCCTTGGGACCAGCTCATCCCCCCACCCTCTCAAACCCTCATGAACCCTTGATAATTAATAAAATGAGTTTTTTCATCAACCACTGTCTACCTTCATGCACTTTTCTATTGTTTGTTCCCCTGGAAAGGGGTTATATATCTATCATTGTGATCAATTCCGCCTTCGCCTGTCACCCTTTTCCCCTGCCCTCCTGGTCTGGTACTCTGATTACTGGTCCTGATGGATTGATCTGTCCTGGATTCCCTGTGTTGAAAGTTCTTTTCTGCATCAGTGTACATGCTCTTGTCTAGCTGGATTAGTTTTTTTTTGTTGTTGTTTGTTTTTCGCTTTTTGTTTTTTTGGGGGGGCATCACTGCTCTCCTGTGGTGGGAGCAGGAGGCCCAGCCCCACTGCTGGAATTGAACCTCCGTCCCAGTGGGCCGCAGTTCCGCACACAACTACTATGCCACCGGGGCTCAGCCCTAGTTGGATTTGTAAGATAGAATTGGGGCTATGATAGTGGCAGGAGGAAGCATTAAAGAAACAGAGGAAAGTTGTATGTTTCATTGGTACCATATGACTGACTTTTCCTTGTGACCCTTCTTGAGGGAATGTTCAATTGTCTGCAGATGGGCTTTGGGTTTCTCTTCTACCCTCCCTTTCATTCACATGATATGATTTTTTTTTTGTTCTGGGTTTTGAATGCCTGATACCTAATCCCATCAATACCTCATGATCACACAGACTAGTGTACTTCTTCCATGTGGGCTTTGTTGATCTCCTGCTAGACAGCCACTTGTTTATTTTCAAGTCTTCATGACCCCAGATGCTATATCTTTTGATAGCCAAGCATCACCAGCTTTCTTCACCACATTTGCTTATGCACCAATTTTGTCTTCAGCAAAAATGTTGGGAAGGTAAGCAATACAGAATGCCAGTTTATTAGAACTGTGTTCTTGCATTGAAGGAAGACTTGAATAGAGACCCAATATCCATCTGTTACCTTAATACATATTACATAACATATAAATCTATGTACATGGATCTATTTCTGATTTTTTACATATAAATATATTTACATATGTACATTAGACCTCTATAAATGTCCTTTGTCTCCCAGTTCTCTCCTGTTTCATTTTACTTTCTTCTTATCCCACTATCATATTCGACCTCCATTCAGGCTTCAGTAATTCCTCTCGGCTACATTGCACTTAATCAAACATCAGCAGGCATCCTACACCCTTCTCACCATTTATTTTAGATCACTTGTTGTTCACTTATCCCTGTGTTTGTTGGCACCCCCCATCCTTCCCTCCCCTCCTCTCCCTCTCTCATGTCCGCCAGGAATTGCTGACCTCACTGTTTTCTCCTCATGATTGTTTACCCTGCCTTTCTTATCTAGGTAGAACACAAAAACAGTAATAAGCACCAAAAGAGAACAAGGCAAAACAAAACCAGTAACAAAAAGAAAAACCTTCCAGATCTACTTGTTGACTTTTAGGAGTGTTTTCCAGTCATGAAGATGAGCTGCCACACCCAGGTGCCAAAATCTATTTTTGGTATTTGTCGGGGACTTCATTGCTATGCTCCCCTTGTTACTTTGTTGTACACCCTTATTGTTTTGTCCCGGTATAATGGGGTCAGATCTGACACAATTACCACACTGTGTCTCCAGTGTTGTTCCTTGTAAGTGCTATGGGTCAATGAGGGATGTCTTGTCTCTTGGTGGGGGGGGGGGGCGCTGGCCCTATGGTCCTCAGAGCATTGGCTTCTCTGAGCAGAAATATTGTCATCGGGGCTTGGTGGGCCAGGATGTGTTCCACTCTCTCTTTCTCTCTCCTTCCCTCTCAGTTTTCTCCCATGTCCTCTGATCACATGCACCCCTCATCATGAACTGTAGCTTTAGTGCTATCGTCTGTAGCGCCAAGGATGTTTAAGCAAGAATTGTAAAGCATCAGGACGACCTTCACCCTAGTCCAATATAGAACTTGGAGGAGAATACTTGCAGACAGACAAGACTGAGGAGTTTGTAAGTCAGATCATGCAAGATATCTTGATCAGAAATAGAAATGGAGATCTGTAAGCTGGAAAGATGAGGGAGGAGAGAACCAGTCAAGTGAAGAGAAGATGCAAGAGATTATCATTATGCAAGAAGATGCAGGCAGGGAGTGAAAGTTGTCTGTGCTGGAGCCTGCTGCTGCTAACAGACTGGCAGATGCATTCCTGCTCTTTGTTATCACAAAGATGATGACATGTTTATGAAAATGTAAGAGAGACAATTTTATTTGTAAGGTAGAATTGGGATAATGGTAGTGGGTGGGAGGAAACATTTAAGAACTAGAGGAAATCCTACCTTATAAATGCAGCTAGACCAGGGGATGTACACTGGAGCCAGAAACAGGGGTAATTCAGGACAGATGGTCCTTTCAGGATGGGGGGTGAGAGTGGTGATGCCAGGAGGGTGGAGGGAAGGTGAAGTAGAAAGAAGGAACCTATTGTAGGGATCTACATATGACTTCCTCTCTGGGCTATGGACAATGGAGAAGTGGGTGAAGGGACCCATCAAACAATGTACGATAACAAAATAATGACAATTTGTAAATTGTTAAGGGTTCATGAGGGGGGAGGAGTGGAGAGGAAGGAAAAATATGGGGAGCTGGTACTGGGGGTCTAGGTAGAAGGAGGATGTTTTGAGGATGATGATGGCAACAAATATGCAAATGTGGTCTGCATACAATTGATGTATGTATTGATTGTGATAGGAGTTGTATGAGCCTCCAATAAAAGGATTTTTTTTTACAAAAAAGCTTATAGTGAGGACTCAAGTAAAAATGTTTTGGAAAT